>PVKM010024166.1:0-20698 GCA_004027735.1 Carollia perspicillata
GTAAATGTTAACAGTAGTGAGTGGATAGGGAATTATACGGATTATTTCCTTTTTAATACTATCTTTTTATTCCCCACTTACTATGAGGGGCATTTATCATATTTTATCATACAGAGAAAAGAACAAATGCAACCCCCTGGAAACAGAGTCAGAAAACTTACATTCTGGGCTGTTTTAGCATTGTAAGTTGTATGACATTAGGCAAGTCTCTAATCTATGCTTTATTTATGGACTATGGCAATTTTACCCCATAAGACTGTGCTAGAATTAAATTATATAATGTATTTAAAATCACTTTTTGATAGGAAAATCCCATGTAATTACATACCAATATTCTTCAGAGGTGGAGGAAGAGAACTTTCCATAGCTCTTCCAGGTCAGCCTGCAGAGTGAAGACAGTTTTGCCTTTATTCCTCCTTCCGTCAGTTGGAATTCTGACCAGTGGGAGGGAATCTGTGTAGACTGTGGAAAACCTGGTTCCTGTAGGCTAAGTAAACAAATATATGATGCAAATTATTTATCTTACTAAACAATGTGTGATGTTTTTTATATTACGTTTCAATCTTGCCTTAAAATTAACAGCCATTACTTTTTTTGAATTGTAAATGATACTAAGATATCACAGTTCTCATTCCTTTTCTATCACTGACCTAAGCAGTAAAAGAAAAGAAAGAAGGAAGGAGGGAGGGAAGGAGGGAGGAGAAAATAGAAAGAACTCAGAAATACGGCTCTCAAATTTCCTGCAAGGGCGAAACAGAATGGCGAACCTATCACCGTTTTTTCTACTGCAGATTCCTAAGTGAAGAGTGAAGTGAAGGATGTGTGAGTCATGACTTCTCAGACCAAGAAGAATCAGATGAATTTGGCCAATAAGTCGCCTGTGATTCAGTCTGGTTTGGGAAGAGTGTAGATAATGTATATATCCTGAGAGACAGTTCTGTCAACTTTCAGAAACCATCCGATGATATTTAAAAAAGCATTGGGTTCATAAGCTGTAAAAACTTTGTTTGCCTTGTGATATCAACACTTCAACAGTCTAGGCCAGTTTAGGGACTTTTAACCCACAGGAGCATGGCTAGGCATTGTACCTAACCCCCTTCCTAGATGCTGGCATTCTTTCAATTCACAGTCTAGCTTTTTGCTTATCTCCTAGAAGAAACATTTTAGGCTTAGCAGATACTTTGACAAAGTTAATAGGATTTGATGGCAGTTTCTAGTTTGTAAGCCAAATCAAACAGAGCAAGAAGCTGTTAAAGTAAAATAAGGTCATAAACACGGGGATGAGAATTAGATTCCATAGCTGGGATCACAGAAACAGGAGGTCAGGGTCAGGACTGGCAGAAAGCCATCACAGTCCTGGTTCCAGGGCTAAAAGAAGGTCAAGCTCCAGAGAAACACGTCTGAGAGGGGAGACCTAGTGGCCTGGTGAGCTCCTGCAAAGGAAATGCCTTCACCAGAATTCTAGTCCGTGCCGTGTTCTGAACAGCCCGCCTTCCAGTCAGATGTTAACATTTCCATGACACTTAGCCTGGGAGATTTATGTTTTACTTACATCTCAGACCTAATCACAAGCTGGGGTTTGTGTGCTTGTTTTACCTTCTCAGATGGTTGATGGAGACAGAGATTCATCCTAATAGTGAGTTTTCATTTCTGACAGCCCCTCCCCCCAAAAGATCACACAACCCAAAGGTTTTTATTTTCCCTTCTTTTCTTTACAGCAGAACTATGTACAGAATTTGCCCCAGGGTGTCAGGCTGCTTTGTTATCCAGATGGCAATACGCAATGGCTCCCAGTATTTAGTCACCTCCCTTCTTGAGTGAATATGGAACATGGGGCATCTGTTTTTAGAGTAAGACTGACTCTGGATAGTGGCTCCTTGATGACAGAGCCTCAGCTAGGTCTTCATGATCCGGGGCAGTTGGGCTTGGAATCACAGGATGTGTGGGCATCCGTTAGCAGAGTCTTGCTTTAAAAAAAGAAAACAACCCTTTAAGAGTGTAGGTTTTATTGGATTGGGGGAATTAAGCTACTTCTTGGAAAATGATGATTTAGAATGTAGTAATGTGTCTCCCTTGGATGAGACTTTAGGGTCTTTGTTTTGTGTATGTCTCTCTCATGATGTGGCAGATCCAATTCCAAGCCAATGACACATTTGTGACAATTTAATAAAGAAGAAAGAAACCAGAAAAAAAAACATTTGAGCAATCCCTTTGACTTCAGTTTCAACAACCTTTACTTAAAATATGCCACTTCCTTGTGATTTACATTTCATTTCTAGAACTTATTTATTTTATAAGTGGAAGCTTGTCTATGTGAGTTGATGGGTGTTAACTCTACTTATTAAGGTAACCATTGCACAATATATACATATAGCAAATTGTTATGTTGTATACCTTCAACTTAGATAATGTGATATGTCAATCATATCTCAATAAAATTAGAAAATAAAACAAATATTCCACTTCCCCTGTCTCTCTTAACTCCCCTCCCGCCACAGGCTGCTCACTTCCTTTCCAGCCCACAGGTCACCTCTCCACCTCCTGATTGCTCAGGAGTGACCACTGTCAGTAAAATGAGGCCTCTGGGTCTCATTTTTTCCTAGAACTCTCTTTGCTCTTTCTTCTTGGTTTTGGTTCTGGCCTTCACAGTTTAAGCCGTAACACCTACTCATTATCAGCAATGTCAGGATAATGGGAGAAATCAAGATTCTTTCAGAGATCAGCCTGCAGGCTGAGCCTAGGGTGATGGGGCCAGACTGGTTGAAATAACTGCTGGCTTTATCTAACTTACACATCTTATTAATATGTCTATTCATACATAGTTGTGATGTGGGAAAGTCAGGGAGTGAGGAATGTGTGGTTAATGGGTTCCATTTTCTTATGCTTTCGGGAGCCACCTTTTGACGATACCATGGTTTTCAGCAATTGATCATTTTAGCTGGAAATTGAGGAGACACAGTACGAAAGTCCACATAGAGAAAGATGTAGTTAAAGATACGATAAAGATAAAGATATAAGTCTTTTTCTTAAAAAGTACTCTGACAATAACATATGAAATGAAACTAATTTTTTTCACTTTAATAGCTATTAAAGTCTAATATTCTAGCATGGACTTTTTCCCAACATCAGTTTTCACTATGGAGAATAAAATTAGCCCCATTCTACAGTTAGAAAAATGGAGACATAAAACAGCCAATACAGCAAAAGAGCCAGATGAAAGCCAATGACTTGCAGATGTAGAATATTTTTCAAAGAAGCAGCACAAATATATTATCTTTGATGTAACATGTGTTGAACTGACACCAGTGCTTGCCTTTGAGACCCATAATAGTCAGAGGGGAAACATATTTTTCATCTTTTTTAGTTTAAAATTCTTCTTTGTATGTAGTCACTCTTCTTATAACAGGCCAACATATTTTTTTATGAACAATGAATTTGCTAAATAAATTGTACAATAAATTGTAGGTTAAAATTTCCTTGTAATAAATCTTCAAAATTTTCTTTGTCTTTTTATCAGTTCTTTTCTGGGACAAAAACGCAGTCATAGTAACAATGGCCATGGCTGAGTCTTTCTCTTTCTTCCCAAATCCAGTAGACTGAAACAGTTGTTGAACTGGGCCAGTGACAGCTGTCCTTATCTAGTGAGTCACACTTACTGTGTGTCAGGCACAAAGGATTCTGCCTTCAAGTGGCTTTCAGGCCAGAGGGGGTAGATAAGAAAAGTGTGCTCCTCGAAGTGAATGTGGACAGTCTCAGGAGCACACAGAGAGCCATTAGACTTGACCTGGGACCCAAGATGTGGTTTGCAGAAGAGCTGAGAACCAAACAGTTATCTAAAATAGGTGTAGAAATTAGCCTGGTGAAGGAGCATAGGTAATATTCCCAAGAGATGGAACAGGATGTGAGAACACCTGGAGGTGAGAAAGCCTGCAATGTGTTAGAAGAACCCAAGGGTGTCCAGCGTGACAGAGTGATGGGGAGTAAGGATAATTTACCTGTTGAGATCTTCCTTCTGTCTTTTGTTACATTAAAGTAATGGACACTGAGCAGAGTGCTAGGCTGAATGGCTAAGACTAGATCTAACTAACACACCATACAAACTTGTGCATAAACAGAAAGACTTTGGATATGGACAAAGACTTTGAATATTTTCCTTAAATGATAGGTTTTCTCTTGAGTTCTTCCTATTGTTAACTGCGTTTAAATTCAACTACTATAGGACTGGCGTGAAATTTGACCAATTCATTTATTTCATTCATGTCTGATCCAAACTCACTCTTTAAGCATTCAAAGAAATTTTTTAGGCTCTAACATTTGCATTCTATCTGAATTATTTACCCCTGTTCTGTTAGTTTTTATAAAAATATTTAGTGAGATTATTCTCCTTGTTATGGAAGAACTACACAATCATTTGAGGAAATTTGGAATACATAGAAGAGCTATGTAGAAGAATATAAAATCACCCACAATACCACCACTTCTGATAACCATGGTCAATACAGGTATTAACTTGTATAGAGTAGTTATTATATTTTTTCCGATCTTTTCTATAAAAGCATTTCATAATAAATTTTTAACAGTTCATGTGCACATCTTTTTATGTACTCATATACATATGATATATATTGTATTCATTTTTAATTAATTTTAATTACATAATTTATTATTATATTCTTAGTTTGAAAGTTTTTATAAAACTATATCTAGCTTAACTAGACCTAGTGTAACTTTTAGCCCTGCTGAAAATAATTTGCAGGCCTGTGTTGGTTAGTTTTAAAACATGGCCGTGAAATGACAAAGGTGGCAAATATTATTATCGCTCTCTTGCAGAGGGGGCATCCAAGACAGACAGCACTTGCATAACCAAGGCAGGGCTAGAAATAAATTGAGGTTATGAAATTAAAATTTGGTGACTTCTTTTTCTGTTCAAAGGCCTCATCTCTTTGCAGTGATAATGCATAAAACATGCTGGCCCTCTGTTATTTTGCCATGAGTTAAGAACCAAATCTGACCTTGGGGAGTCTGCATGCATGTCAATGGAAAGTTAAACCAGTTGCATATGAAGAGTTGCTGCCAGAATCTTGCCTGGAAGCTTAACCACTGTTTTAGAGCTACGAGGAATTCTAAAAGATTAAGTTGAATATGGATGTTGAAGTTAAGATACACATAAATGAGTGCATGTGCAAACACACAGACCCACACACAGAATTTTAAGACCGAAAGTAGCACCAGAGCCAATTCCACAATATTTTTATTAGTAACTCTTACTTGGGCACAATTTCACTTGAAGTTGATGGGATTCTTTTTCCTGAGTCAAGCCTGCAGAATCAAGCCTTCTGGGAGTCAGCAAACCACAACAGAAGTCGTCAGATCTCTGGTACCTCAGGATACATATACTGATCCCTGCAGGGGTCAGGGATTTTTTTTTTCTTTTTGCTTCTGCAGTAAGTGTGAGCTATCAAAAAATAAAAAAGAAGGGAGCGTTTTCTGATTCAAGGTGACAGACTAGACCAATGCCTCAATGATTCTTCTTTTAAAAGATGGAAATAGAATTACACATTTACTATATCTGATTTTCACCTTCCTTTGAAAAGTTGGAGACCCCCCCAGAAATTTTCTCAAGTGCCTTTTCTCTTGAAAAAAACGTAATAAAATTGAAACTGAGTGAAAGGTGTGTAGGATGCTGGCCACACCATACAGGAAGTGAGCAAGAGAAGGAGGGGGAGTTGTTCCCGATACGACAGTGACAAAAGCTGAGTCTGCGGCATGCGCATTGCCCCTGTTCTTCTTGTGACCAGACCTTCTTGATTCCCAGATTCCTTCCATTCTGGGTACAGTACTTGAAAAAAAAATTGACCAGGTTTTTGGCATTTTCATCTTTTCTGGGAATACTTCTAAATGACCTAGGGGAAATTTTCTAAACCAAAGAACAGTTTGGCAGCAAAAACAAGCCTCAGTATGTATTATGATTGAAACAAAGTAATTTAGCATTTTATTCATGCAAGGATCTGCAAGAACATCTATGTTAAGCAGAATAAAATGCATTTATATCTCTATCCCTTACTATGTGAAAAAATCATTTATACAATATTATTTTAACTCCATAAAAGAAATACATGACTGACAATTTCCTAATAAATAAGAAGGGATTAATTCAATTATTAATGTCATTGTTGTAGTTTACTCTTGTAGAATGAAGTTCTCAGTTGTCCTATATTTCTTCTATTTATATTGCTGCTTTTTTCTAATACTATGTGGAAAAGTATAGGACAAATTCATTGGGCTTTTATTTTCTCATCTGTGCAATGAGCAAAGGAGGTCCTATTTCAAAGGTTTGCTGGAAGATTAGATGATATAAGTAAAATGAGCTGGTGGCTGCATATTGTTAGATTCTTCCTGATTCATTCCTTTCTACCTTGTTATTTTCTGTGACATGTGAAATAAGTGTGTGAGGACTTCAGTGGATTAATTGTGTAAAGTCCAGCTAATAAGGGCACAAAGCCGGATATGTCTAAATGAGTTACCATTTATGAATGCTAATTGCATACCTGGCACATAATAAATACTCTATAAATATTAGCTGCTATTATACCACACACCTCACTTTATCCTCACAATAACTGTAGAGAATGTTTACATTCATTCTCTTTTGGTTGTTGATGAAACTGAGTTTGGGGAGGTGAAGTAACTTGCCCAACGTCACACACCAGGACGATGACAGAGCAGAATTCCAACTGACATAGCCCCAGAGCTCCTGGTCTCACCACTGCACCGCGTCACACCCACCGAAGTACTGGGCAGACAAGCCTTGGGGGAATTCAGTCCTCTAGAACAGAACTGGGAAACCAGAAGTAAGCTGAGAGGACCTCTGAAAATAAAAGCCCAAGTAGCTGGCATTCTCATTTGTGCAGTTTGAGAGAAATTCCCCATAGCTAACTCTAAACCTACAAGAACTTCCAGGACATTGAACCAGCTTGGTTGTATGGTCCACAGCCTCTAGATGACTCAAAGCAGTAGAATTGAAGGTTGGGACAGGTTGCTACAGCCAATTGTCTTGAAAACCATAAAAACACCTCCCGAAAACCAGCACAATGCTGCCCAAAACTTTTAAAAGCCTGTGTTCCCTGGAGCCATTTAGCACAGGAGCACATAACCTGAAAACACCCGAATATTCCTTGAAGTATAACTGATAATCATCATGAAGTCATTTAAGTTGTGAAGTTGTTAAAACAACCGTGTATCACACATTTCATATTTTCACAGGAATATTACTTTCTTTAAACTCAGGGACTTATATAAGAAGTATCATTGAAAAAGAAAAATAGCTTAAATAATATTTGTCTGTTGATAGTATTAGCTAATGGGTTATGACAAAATTAATTTTTTCATTAATGATCCTAAAAGCTTAATCACATAAACTTTAATCTTTGGCTTTGCTGGACTTTGTTCTGCCATATAGAAATTTTTGATGGGGTCTTCAATGTTGTACCAAAGGCAAGTCTCACATCAGGCAGTATTCAAACACTGCTGCCTAGTATCAGAAATGGGTTCTTTCATGGTTTAGAAAGAAGTTGGCAAAGTTGAATTTACCACAGAAATTTTAACAAAAGGTATGATCAGGAAGAAAATGAACATATTTTCTGGAAGCACACAAACTCCTGAGTATTCTTACCTTACACTGTTTGACTAAATATGTTATATTTCAACAAACCTTTACAACATTAGTTTCATAGCTCTGGGAAATTAGGGACTGTGATGGCAGTGGATAAAAGAACCAGGGAAAATTTTTAGAGTATGAAATAGTGACTTATGATTTTAAAAGGCATAGCTGTCATCTGATTTTTATCTGTTGCTTTTCATGTATCTTGTAACAAATCATTTGATCCCCAGAAGAATCTCAATCTCAGCGTGATTGGCAGGACAGAGTATATTCAACCCCAGGCTGACGATTACTGAATCCAACATAGTGCAGGAAAACACACCCCTTAGTCCTTGGGCAGTCCGTAAATGAAGGCCAGATGAACCACATCTGATTTCCCTCTCACCTATTTCTTTCTCTAGAGCATTACTCTGACACATTTCCAGTTCATCTCTGGATCACTTAATTATACATCCTAATTTCATCACTTAATTATACATCCTAATTTCATGGGAGCTCCATGCAGATTAAATCAATACATGATCATTCTGTGACTATATTCTTCACCAGAAGATTTTTTTTTATCCTTCTACATGGTCATGGGTAGACACGGAAATATCATATAGTGGACTTAGCACTTGAGTGTGATGGCTAAACTGACTAAAAGCAATCAACTCCGCAGCAACACAAACACTAGTAAACCCAACCCAGTCAAGAAAAAGGAAGCCAACACTTGGCATGTATCTAGACCATCACACTGTTTAAGGCCCACTGAAAGCCTTTGAAAACTCTAAGTAAAGAACATGGCATCTCCTCACCATCAGTAATCTCAAGCTAAACAATGCAAAATCTTAAATTATCTTAAAGAAGTCCAGTGTAGTTCTGATATTTCTTAAAATGTATTTCAATACTTTAAAATGTGTATATTAAAACAAATGCTCACTATAAAAATTTTGTAACTCTGCCTTTTTCAACTCCTAAATATAGACTTAGCCTATGTACTTGGTTTTTGTGGCCAAGCCTTCAGTTGCCTATGTCTGTACCCCGTCCCCCAACCCCCATAGGCCCAGGAATATCACTCGGCCACCCATCCAGCTTAGCCTCTGTCTTAATAAAAATGTGCTCTCTGCTCGCATCCACTTCATGGAGAAAGTACGGACATTACTACGTGGATTCTCTAAAATACAAAACTGAAAATAAATACAACGGGAAGGCAAAATACTGTTCTTAAAACTGACCTAGTTCTGATGTTATTAAATTTCTCTGGGAATAAATGGTTCAACCAAGTAAGATGAATAAAGTGAAGGACATTCCAAGACGATTTAGCCATTGTTCTTCTAGTAAATTACAGGGTGACTTACAAGAATTGCATTGTTTCATATGATGAATTTCATAGGAAATTCATTTCCAGAAAACACATTTTTAAAATTTTACAAGTGAATACAAGTGATAAAGAAGTTGAGTAGCTAGGCTAGCTAAAAGAAAAGGAGAAAAAACACTAACTTGGAGAAGCATACCTATTAGAGCTTACACCAACCCTATTACTCGTCCAGCCAGAAACGCACAAAATATATACCACCAAATAAACTTTTTATCATTTTCTCTAATGTATGCCATGGTTTGAAATAATTCATCTAAGAATCTGCATTAATTTGCCAATAATTATTTTGTTTTTCCTTTCTTTATTAACCATAATCAATTAGCACTTGTCAATAGGCATTAACAGCTTTACTTCATTAAGCTGATATAACTAAAGTTAAAACTAGGAATTTGACATTTTTGTCAGTCTGCATAATCTTATCAAGACTTAATATTTTATTTCTTTCTAGTAGCCTTTTATATATGTATTTATGCTTATATATTAATATAGGTATAAATTAAACCACTTTGTATATTGAAATATCTATGATAATATAGCCTATAGATATACTGAAAAATAAATTGTGGTCCTCGATTCCCTATTTTACTATTTCTCTGAAGCAGGAAACTACTGATCAAACTCAATCTGCTCTTTTCACAGAAAAAAAAGTGTCATGTGGAATTTTTCTTTGTCCATATAAAACTTCTGTAATCAATTGCACCTACTTTATTAGACTCTAAATAAGTAAGCACCCATATAAAAAGCAAGAAACTCTCAAGAAAATTGTTCCTATCAAATGACTATTTTTCAGTTCATCTCTTGTCTCTGCTGTCCCTGATCATTCCAGGCATAATTACTTATTCCATAATATAGTTTTTTAAAAAATATTTGTACCTACTTTCATTTTACCATTGCATTCAAACAACAGTATTTTGGTCTGCCTCTCCCTCTGGGATTTTGTCTTTCTGATTCCTTTATCCTTATCAGCTCTTGCTCTGCTTAGTTCCCTAAGTGATGACTTGGGACACATGCAATTGAGCTAAGCTGGACACAGTGTTCATTTTCTTTTGTTTAAATACTTCTGTATGCTGATCATTCTCAAATTAACATCTAAAGACTGACTTTGCCCCTATCCTATAATCAATCTACCTACTTGACATCCACTTGGATATGAGAGAGGCATCTGAAACTTCAATATCCAAATGAATGCTTGGTTAGCACCACATCTAAACATATAATTGGGATGCTAGAACCCGGCTTCTCTCTTTTTTTCACATGCCAATCCATGGGTATGTTTTAGAGATCTTACCTCCAAAATATTTTCTAAGACTGTTTTTTTTCCTTCAGTCTCACTGCCCTAGCCAAGGCCCTAGCCAAGTCATCATTATTTTCTTGAATTTTATTAGCCTGCTAGCTAATTTCTGCTTCTATTCTTGCTCCTATACAATCCCTTCCCTGCAGAGTTACCAGTGTGATCTTATAAAAACTACATTAGGTCATGTCACTCTTCTGAAGACCTTCTACTGCCTTATCATCACACTTGGAAAGCATCCAGAATCGTCTCTACACAGGAGCCCGACATTGTCTGCCCAGAATCTCATCTCATGCCACACTCTTTGTTGTTCACTGAATCCATCACTCTGCTCCTTCATTTCTCAGACACATCGAACTAGTTCTTGCTTTATGGCCTTTCCCTCCCTTGTTCCTTCTGCCTAAAATCCTCTTCCCCTGACCTCTGCATAGCTGGCTTCTTGCCATTAATTTTCAGTTTGAACATCACTTAGTTCAAGAGGCCTCTCCTGACCATCTAATTAAAATAGCCCCGTGGCCACAGTTGTATTAGTTATTTACTTACTTTTGCTTATTATAGCACTTAGAAGTGCTGAGTATTTTCCTGTTGACGTATTTGTGTGCTTACTCATACGTTTGCTTTGTGGCTCTCCTCACTGGAATGTAAATTCTGACTTGTTCAAAGTTTTGCCTCATGCCTAGACCAGTGCCTGGCTCACAGAAGATGCTCACCACATGTTGCTTTGTGCTGCTAAATTCATTGTCCTGCCTTGGCTGTTGACAAGTGCAAGGAGAATAAAGTCCTGTGTCTCTGAGTCTACCAGAAAAAGATTTGTCATCTAGAGTCAAGAGATCTCATCTGTCTTTCATGCTCAAGCATCTACTACCGTTTCTGCAAAGACCAATTATTAATGTGTAGTAACTTTTGTCCGCAGCAGTTCCATCCTTTGGGCCCTGTTGTTGATTTTCCTCATCTTGGCACCTGAAGAGGCAGAGTGATCCCTTTTCCCATTGCCTTGACCATGTGCAGTGATACCCTCAGTGCAGGAGGTGGAAGCCACCGCTCTTCAGGTATCACAAGGGGTGACCTGCCTGCCCTGACCCAGCAGTGTGGTGGGGGCTGCCTGCAAAATGGTGACCCTTCCCTCAGAGTTGGCCCAAGGCCTTGGGTGGGTGGGAGTGACTGAGCTCCTCCTGGGATCAGATTTACTTGCCCCGTGAGGAAGCACTGGCTGAGAGGGTGAGAGAAACTGCAAGGCGCTATTTTTATTAAGTTTCTAATAACTAAGCTCTTAGAGATGGAAACCAGAGAGAGGACAAAAAGGAGAGAGAGAGAAGCAGGGTGGTAACATAAACAAAGCAGCTCACTCACCCATTTCACCCCTCTGCCAAGGGACTCTGAAACCTTTTGCTCCAACCAGCCATTTGCTAGTCCAGTACCACACCGGCTGAGCTTCCATCAGGCCATTATGAGGCTCCTGCTTTTTTTCTCTTAATTATGGATCTGCTTTTACATGCCTATGACACCACTCGAGGGGTGCCTGGTCATTCATTCATTGAACAGGTATCCCCTGCATCTGATGAATAATCTGCTCTAAGCAATGGCGTAGTAGTAATGACACTCTTGATCCAGGCTCATCTCCAGTGCAGAAGATACCAGCATGAGCAGGGTCTTGCCAGGTCTGACAACCTCAGAGACATTTTACAACTTCCAAACTGGGATCTTGCCTGTATGTGCTGAGCAGAATCCTAGAGAGAGAAGTCAATGCCTAGAGCCATCGTGTCTAAGCCCTTAATATAGGACAGTGGCCACCAAATCTCCTGAGTTGTACCCCAGTCCCACACCACACTAACTTCACCAATGCCCCTTCTCCACTCTTCAACAGAAGGACTCAGACAGGCTCCATAAGAATGGCTTCCAGCTGCCCCTTGAACAGAGCACCTTTTCTTCCCCATCCCGGTCCCCTGTTGGTGGAGAAGACAGCCATTCTCTCCCTGTGACCCCACCTCAGCGTCTACAATCTCTTTCCATACAGCAATCAGCTCACATGCTCACAAGAAACCTCTGAGTTCCTTCACTATAGGAGCCATCCCATGGCCCAAAAAATAGAAGACTTTTGGAAGTTGCTTTACTTTTTTTCAGGTTATGGGTGTATTATTCAGAAAATTATTGTTTTGATGTCCGAAAGGATGTTTCTAAACCTGAAGAGGTAAAGGAGTTTCCTGGAGTACTTTATTTACCAGCCAGGAGCATGCTTCCTGCAGTGTCCCAAGGGACTGACTTGCAGGTGACACACAGTTGCTAATTCAGGAACTACATCCCTTGATGGAACGGGAAGAAAGAATGGCATTTTGAAGAAGTTCTCCTATAGGAAGAATTGTGCTACAATGTGTTGCTAGAGATTTAGGGAGAAACTAGTGTAGTATTCAATGTTTACAGCTACCTATTTAGATCAAACTAGAAAAAAAAACCCACTTTTTTCTAGAATTGGATCTGAGGAATCTTCCAGTTGATCTGAAATACGATAGAAGTTAGAACACAAGCAACAGAGGGGACAGTGGGCCAGTACTGAGGCAGAGGCCCGCTGACGGCCTGCAGGGTCTCAGAACAGCCTTGAAGATCACTGTTCGTGAGAATCCGTACTTTTTCTTTTCTCTTTAGTTTTTTTATCTTTGTCTACCTTTTTTCTTATCTCCTCGACCATTCCACACTAAATCCACACCCCTTTTTTTTTCACTGTTATGTCTTTCATCCGTTCCCCTCCATATGTCGCTTTCTGGTTCTGCCAATGGCTCCCAGGGCTACAGGGGTTATCAGCGCCCGCTCCGTGGAGAAGGGAGCGGATGATTTGGACAAGACAATAATGGCTGGCTATTATTGAATACTTATTCTGTGCTGGCCTTTTTCTGTATACTTTCCATGGATGCTCTCATTTAATCCTCTCATTTGTCCCAAGCACTCAGTCTAGTTTTTCTAACCCCCTGGTTCTGTAGGAGAATGCACGTTGTTTTGTTTTGCTTCTGAAAACAACGTCTCCAAAACTTCTAAAGGGACCTCCCTCCCCCAAGCAATGCCCAGGTGAAGAAAAAAAGATGTTAGTAAGGCACATTTGGCCGATAGGTGAGAGATAAGAAATACGTAACAACTGGGTGAATCCCAAGTGAGACCTCAGGTAGGCTCTACCACCAACCTCTTACTCACACGTTTGTACTTTTAGGGGGAAATGTGACTTTACCAACCATGGTAATGGGGGAAAAGTTCTAACCCTTCAATAATTTGAAGAAACCAGTATCTGGTTTAGGTCAAAAGGAGTACTTGATTTTGCAATGCCAACTATCCCTTCTGCGGTTTCCCAAAAATGCTGTGGCTGTCCCACACAGAGCCCACTCCATATTTTACCGCGGAAAGAAGAGTGCCATTTCAGCATTCGCTGTAACCTAGACCACGTTGGGGACTGCTCTAAGAAAGCTATCAAAGAAACGAATACCTGCATTCTTATGACCTAATACCATAAAAATGAAATGTAGGATTTACAGGCACGATGAACTTAAAGACAAATGCTGAATGAAACAAGGCACCAATTATGTGTCTAATATGTATGGAGGAACAAATGGAATAATTAGACTGAATCGGATTTAGTCAGGCAGAGATTTAGCGTAGTTACTGTTATTTCAAATAAGTGAATGAGTTCATTAGTAAGTTCTCACTGGGGACAGGAATTGGGGAATACCAAAAGTGGTTGGTTGAGCTGTTGTCAGGATGACTCGCCTGGGGCTTGTACTTTCCTTTCCTTAAGGACATTTCTGAAGAGCAAAGCCCTTCTATCCCTTTGTAACACCTTTTAAAAAGAAGGTGCTAAATAAAGAAGTGAAGTGTAAAGGTTTACATTTCTCTAGTAGGAGGGCTGTGAATATAAATGACAAGGTAACCACATTTACCTTAAGGAGGTAAAACCAAAGAAAGGAACAGAGGCAGAAAGCAGAGGACGCCCGGTCCCCTGGGGATGTGGCTGTCCTCAGCTTCATCTCTGAGCTGCCACCCCAGGACAGAAGTCAGCTGGGGGCCAGATTTCAATTTCCCACACATACTGTCAATGCAAACAGTGATCCAAGTTATTTACTTAACACTCAGAAACACTCCAGACTCTTTTCTTTATTTCCATTTCTGGCCAAGCTGTTTAGAAAACACAGATGCAGCTGGCATTGTGATATTGTCATCAGCCTTGCCGAATGGTTCCAAGAGGAAAATATCTGTCCAGTGTCTCGAATAAATCTTGTGGACTCCATTCACCAATTCCACGTCATCATTCCCTGGTTCTTTAGGCCCAAAAATTTAGGTCAAAGGCAGCAGATTGCTGCTGCAAGTCTGTGTAAATAACATAGAAACTACTGTGATGATCTGCCATCGTTACCCTGAATAGCTCTATTCACAAGTGATGGTATGGGTCGGTTAAGTCACTTTTCATAAGGAATAGAATTATTTTAGGAATGTAGGGTCTGATTTGAAGAAGCCACCCCGTTACTGAAGGGATACCGGACGTTCATCTATTTTTTTAAATGTATATGTTCTATGTTCTTTCTCTCTGTCATGTGGAGAGAACAAGACTCTCTTCAGCACTTCCCAGGTGAAGGTCGGGGCAAAGATCTGGAGTCCAATGGTGGTAGTAATAGTCCTGACCGCAGTGCCAGTGAATCTGACCTGAAGAACAGCTATAGAAATAGGTGCTGTGGGTTCATAATTATTCTTTCTTTCCTTTTGACTTGCCCTACATAAATATGTATGACATGGACAGACATAGTTACAATCTGTGAATCAAGCAGAGTTGCTACTGCTTTGTACGACAGCCTAACCACACAGGTAGAATAGCCTGTAAGAGGGTGTGCTCTCGAACCAGATGTGCTCTTATTCTTCTAACAACACTCGGTATCGAAAACACGGGGGGAGGGCTTCGGTGGGAATCCCTGTGCTGTACGTACTGAAAGTGTCTCGTATATTGTTTACACACTATCTATTAAATGGCCTCCCCTTTACCTTTCATCCTTGATTCTCCTGCCATCACAGAGAAGAACAGTCTCTAAAATTATCTAAAGTAATAACCATGAGTTATATTAGTTTTAAATCCAATACTCTCCAGGTTTCTTGTCTTTATTTTTTTAGTTACTCCAGAGGATGACAAGAAATATAGGTGTCTGTAACCAGAGCAAAGCGCTTTGCCTTAGAAAGAACCAGGAAACACAACAGAGGAAAAAAACTCAGCAAACTGTGTTTCCAATTACCAGCAGATGCTTCCATTTATTCTAAGTGTTCCTACTTAGTTAAGTGTACAAATTTTTAATCATATAAACGTGGTTGTGTTCTAGCCTCATGCTCTTGGTTACACTTGTCTTCCAGTTGATTTCGCATGCCTCTTGTTTCTGACATCACTTTCCCACAAATACCGTGGAGCTGCGTGAATCCCAGGGAATACCTGATAAAGAGAGCAGCTCGTGACAGAGTTTATTTTATCTATCTTTTGTGTTCTGTTTTGTGTTTCACTGAGATGGGGACATTGCAGTACACTTCTCTGAGTCAGCAGCCTCATGGCTAGAGCATCGTGAGGGCCTATATTCTTTTTTCCATCTTTGGTTTGCATAGTCATCTGGTCACCATTCCTTCATGCCTGGAATAGTACAGTGGGAAAGATTATACTAGGCTTCCTCCAAAAGCTCTTTACATAGAGCTCAGTAAATCAAATGAAGGACCAGGTCTTGGTGAGAGTATCTCTGATGATGGAGATCAAAGGCTCAGATCCCTGCCTGTATTCCAGTCATTCTGACAATAGCAAAAGAAGCACAAAATGCTGGAAAGAGGGAGGAATGGAAAAAACGGCTTAAGTAAAGTTTGTTTGACATTTGATGAGATAAGACTTGCAAAGATAGACATTTCGTTTTGAAGTTAAGACTCTATCCTATACATGTGTATTATTTATCACAGTGGTTTATATTTGATACTCAACCTTATCTTAAAGTTAATGCATAAGGGAAGAGAAACAAGTGAAACAAAATTTAAAAACTAACCATGGTTCAAAGGACACAGCCCATGCTCTTACCTCCTGGTTTTGATTGATTATTTCCAGTGGAGAGTATTGGACCCGAACCAATGTTGATTGTCCTAATATTTGTACCTATAAAGATTAGGAATTTCACAGCATTTTATTTCATAAATAACTGATATGGAAGGGCAGAAAATATCTGCCACATGGCAGTCCTCTCGCTTTGCTACTCAGAGCATGGTCCACCACCAGCAGCCTCATCAAGCCCAGCGAGCTCGATAGAAATGCAGAGTCTCAGGTCCCCACCCAGACCGGCTCGATCAGACTCTACAGATCTCCAGGTGGTTTGTATGCATGCTAACATTCGAGAAGCATTGCTCTAGAATAGCATCTGAGAGACACCTTGAGGCATAGGTACGTAATTTGTCATCACCAGAAGGTAATAAGTGAAAGGAAGAAGGGAAAATAAAGAATATTTTGAAGAGGCAGTAGGCTATACTCCCTACACATGTACCAGTTAAAATTTCCTTCTTCCAACTTGACTTTGAAATCCACAAACATAAACAAAATGAATGCCAAGGGGAACAAAAGACCCTTTTAGAAGGCTTCATTCCTTAGCATCTTCCCACTTTTCTTTTATGTCATTTATATTGATAATCTTTCTATATAAATTAGTTGTCTAGTTTATTTTGATTATAGTAAGAGGAAAGCAGCATCATGCGGGTGTTTCCCAGCACTTGTTGAGGATGTCTGGGTAACCTCCCCTCCAGCCTCCTTGAGACTTCCAGAATTCATACATCTCCCTTGCAAAAAAAGTAGAAACATACTTCAGACCTCGTTTAAGCCACTTTTTAAACATTATAGTTGGTTGTACACTATATTTCTTTTTAAAACACATCAAGTAAGTGGAAATCACATAGTAGCACTCAAACTTGTAGAATGTTTGAGGAATACAGACTCTCCCAAGCAAAAAAAAAAAAAAGGCCCACATAAATTTGTCTAAGGAAATTAGTCCAGTGGGAAGCCTGAAGATAGACACATGTTCTCTACCACAGCATGGGACACAGCAGTGTTCCGCTCCTGAACACCATACATAACCCTTTAGTTACTGTGGACCGAAGTTAAAATTCCCAATGATGGCAACTCGTACAGTATTAACCAAAGCGCTAAATAACCCATGGTAAAAATCAGGCAAACTCACGCCCCAGATACAATTCACAGGCTGTTTCCACACCTCCAAAACATGGTTACAATGACTGTTTATCCTATTGACCCATTTCTTTCGCATGTACTTTGTCCTTATTTATCTATTTTCATTCACGCTTTAATGATTTTTTCTACTTTAGCTACCCCAGCTTCATACCATCAAATCCGTCATTATCTGTCCCATTGGGCCACTCTTCAACGCACTCTCACTCTCTAATGCCCTCATCATTGATTTTTCTACTTAGGTATCTTCATGGGGACCACAGATTTCAAGGTGCAAGGGTTTGACTTTCAGCTTTCTAGCAGATCCTAGGAAAGCATAGCCAAAATTTAAGTTTAGATAAGTTGTCAGTTATGATTTCTTATAGCTTAAAAAGAGTCATTTAAAGGTTTTGAAGCACATTATGGTTTCACAAATAACTTGCGTTTTAATTTTATTTTATTCTTACAAGATCTGAGCATGATGGAGAAGGTGGTTATTGCCACCATGCCCCTTAGTAGACAAGTCGCCAAGTTTGCGGCAAAGCTCAGTGGTGAGTTCATAGTTCTTGTAACCTTAAAATAAGTAGCTTTGGGGGCTACTTTGGAGATTTCATTGTTGTAGCTATCTTTTCTGAAGCTGACACACCTGCATATGAGATTATGAAGAGTGTGCTCTACCATCACTCACAGTCTTTCACATTCAGGAGTAGGTTATGAAATCTTAGAAAAATTCTCACCAAAGAATGCCACCGTCATGCAGCAAAGCATCAGGAGTTTGGTAATGGAGGGAACAGAGGTTAGGGGAAGGGCGGGTTGGTGGGCGGGCTGATTTTGTTTTGGTTTACCATGCAACAATGCCTTCCGTGTGGGTTTTCCCCAGCAGGAAGAAGGAGCACAGGGGAGAAAATTCACCCATCCATTGTCCCAGCCATTTTTTCTCAACCCCTTTCTTATCGGACTTGTTGTAGGTGAACTGTCAGAGGCAGTAAACTTAGCATTAGTCGAGATATGTGAGAGCCAGGATAGAGGTCTCGTGTCAACTAAAACCCTCATCTCTTTCTCTCTTTAAATGCACAAAGAAAAGTAAAACAAGAATTGGTAACTCACAGTGAAAACCAGAATATAGGTGGGGGAAGCCAGGCAGGTCCCAGTGCCTAAAAAAGCACCCAGGGGCTGATACAAGATGCTCTACCCACTCTGCCGGTAGTCTCACTATCGATACATATTTACAGAGTGAATAAGAGAATGATGGGTTATACTTGAGACACCCATAGTAAAATCAAACTATGAATCTGTCAGCACAACCCCTTCTACTTCCCCCACCTCATCCTGCCCCACCCGCCCGCCTCCCTCACCACATGACAGTGGAGACATGTGCTGCCTTGTATGGTCAGTCTGAGGACCAAGTCCTCTCCCTACTTGCTGGCATGCTTCCCTGAGACTAGTTAAGGTGAAAGTTATTACATTTCTATTTCTCCTGAAGGATACTGTAAATTGTTCAAGCTTCTTCTACTTAGACCACATTAAACAAAGTTGAAAGACCCGTTTTTCCTTTCTTGCTCATTTTGAATTTCATTTGCATTGCATTTGTGAAGCCAGAGTGGTCTGTGAGTGTGCGTATGTGTGAGTGTGTGTGTGTGTTTACACATCCATATTTGAATTGATGGAGAGGAAAGGCCAGGACAAAATAAATAAAGTCCTTCAATAGTTTCAGATTTTTCTTTAAAGATACAGAGGGGGTGGGAGTGAATAAGAGTATAAAGTACTTTCAAAATATTTGTGAGACTTTCATTAAAATGAAGTTTTGTGAGAATCTATTGATAGGCTCAAAGTATAGGAAATTGAAATGAATATATGTTTCTAAGGTTATATTTTTAAGTGTACATTCTCTAGAAAGATTAGAAATATTTAATATTGTAAGGACTTTATTTTTAAATCACATATGATAAGGACTTTTCTTCCTGGGGAGTAGAACACCCATAAGTCTACATGATTTTGCACAGCCCCCAGAACATTACAAAGCCTTCAAAATAATCCAGGTTCTAAATCAATTACAGTAAATCCTCACTGCATGTCAGTAGGCTCTGCAACTTTAAGCAAAATTACATATAACAAAACAAATTTTACCATAGGCTAATTGATATAAACAAGAGTTTATAGGGATCTTAGGGAATCTCATAATCTCATCAACACTGAATGTGACATTGGACTAATGACATTATTCAAAGGAACCACTGTATGTATGTCTTTGACTATTTTTTTTCTTGACCATATAGTGTATATTGTGGTTATCAGTTCTTTCCTTTATAGCTGCAGACACACAGCAAAGTATTTTTGATTGAATGAGGTATCCATTGGAACAAACTGTTTTGACTTTGTTAGTTCTCATTACATTTCTTTCACACAAGAACTAATCTATTTCCTTTTAAAAGGGATGTTAGGTTGACTCATGATGCCTGGGGGAAGATGAGGTTACTTTGAAAGTCTGTATTAAAATGTTCTATCTGCAACACATTAATTGTGGATATTATGATTTGTGAGAACCATTACATGCCACATAGATGAGTCCTCTTTGCTCCTGACCTCTCTGGGTACAGAACCTCCTCCTCGACCTCAGTGGTTCAGACTTCTGGCTACAGATAGATGCTTCCCCAAGGTGAATGATGCCCAGCGAGTACATAGGTTTACAGGCATGCTCTTCTAAAGTAACTCTCTAAAAGACAGAAGAGCTCACAGGCTGTGAGATGCTAGCTACAAAATGCAATAGAATCGCCTTTTAGAGAATTTGTGTGGTTCAGTGATTTTAGTCCAACAAATGCTAGCATCTTGTCAGCTTGTCCCAATCTCCTGAGCCTGCAGTTGAGCCAAAAATCTCCTGAGCCAAGCTTTCTCGCAAGATTTCCTGTACTTCCTGTTTCTATGCGAGCCAGAAATACCATGAGAATGACCTTTCTTGTGGTATTTTTGCACTTCTACCCTTGGATAAAGAGAATCCCATATTGGGGAGATTTTTTTAATTGTACAACATTTTCAGTTTTCAAATCTTCAAATGAAGTAACTTCCTCCTTGGGAATGAAAATTTAAAATAGTGTTTCCTTGGCCCTAACTCATCTCTAGTAGGAAGTATTCACATTCAGTGATCCAACAGTTTGCAACTTTTCTAAGACTTTTTTTTTTTTTACAAGGAAA
>PVKM010024167.1:0-20708 GCA_004027735.1 Carollia perspicillata
GGAAAAAGAGGTCAAATTCTCTTGACTAAATAATTAGGTATTACATGTTTTTTAAAAAAATTCTTGCAGCACACCAGTTGCAAATCACTGCTCTATTCTATGCTCTCTCCCTCTCTCTTTTTCTTTCTCTGCTCGTCTTTTAGAGCCCTTGTTTTTTAAATGTCACCGGTGATTCTTAGCATGCCTTTCACTAGGTGATTCGTAGCCAGGCATCTCCACAAAGAGTGTTTTAGCACAGACACAATTTCCACCTGTTTTACTTAGTGATTTGTTTCTTTTACAAAAAGTGGAACTCAAAATAAATTTGACCTGTCGTTGTTAAATTTTTTTCTGAGAGCACTAGAGACAAGCAGGAAAGAGGGAGCAGAATATGTTCGGAGGAAATCAGTAGAACTCTTTTCAGCATCTACTAAACCAGGCTGCTTAGTACGATGCGAGGTGTCAGCCGAGTCTTTCATGGACTGAGACTTGTCTACGGAAGAAAGGTTCTCTTTCATACCCTTAGGAAAGTTATAATAGAATATACCTTACTCTGCTGGTATCTAGTTTTATCTTTCAGTAGCATATTCAATTAATGGAGGACTATAATGGAAAAATGAATACTCGCTTATTGAATACCAAATTTATGAACGAAAAATTGAATTTATATAGCAATACTTGGTATATTTATCTTGTCTATATATAATATAATAGATGTCCCTGCTCTTTTAACCACAGAAATCTTATAACGTTAAAGCCTGACAAGTTAAAAGACTAAACACCATGTCTTTTTATTGCAATATCCACATTGTCACTTTAGATAGTGGGAGGTAAAATATTTTAGCCAAAATACATGTATGTGCCTCTGCATGCCTGAAGAGCTGCCTATTGAAGAACACATGAGGAGTCTGAGTGGATTGTTTATCTGTAGTTTACCTTTGCATGTAGTACTGGTAACTGGTTTTTACAAAGTATTGTAGTGGCAGCAAAAGTAATTTCAGACTCATAAAAGGAAGCAGTGAAACTGCCTGTTCGGCTGTTTAGCATGAATCCAGACGTTATAGCTACTCCCTTAGCTTTAAGTAGAAGGGACACCTCTTCCTTCCCAGCGTCACCCCTTACTCTGACCTGACTGCAGATGTCAGTACTGCTTTCAGACTGCTCTCTTGCCAAACTGATAACCCTGAACAAGAAGTATGCAGCCAGGGTATAGTTGTGAGACCACTGGACCTAGAGTTTAAGTCGGGACTTAAAAGTAATTTTTGCTACTTATTTTCTGTGTAACACTAAGCAACGCTTTTTTTTTACCTTTTGTTTCTGCACGTGCAATACCAGGAGTAATGTCTATTTAAATAGAATTATAAGGGTCACATGGGTTAATAAATTGCCTGGCATTTAATAGCTTCCCAGGACATCTTTGTTTATTTATACTCTATCTTTTTCTGTTTATACTCTCATATAACCTTGTATCTTTCATATTTGAATGCTCAACACACACCCAACATCCCAAGCTCTACTTTCTTAGAGAGTTTGTAAAACTTATGCAAAATTAAAATGATCATCGAATCCCCAGTTATTCTACATAAATAATTCTAAGTTTTTCATGTAAAAATGGAGACTTTGGATTTTTAGAACAAAGTAGTGCTCTCTAAATCATGTTTGAGACAAATCATAGGTTTTCATCAGGATCCGGGTTTTGCACCCCTCAAACTTATAAAACAAGCCAAAGCTCTAAAAGTAACCTGATCACGATTCCTCTTAATTTGACCAATATCTTAAGTTTAACAGACATTTATTGAGAACCTACAAATTATGGAGGAGGTAGCCTAAACAACTGTAATGAGGGACATTTGCTCTCTTGACAATTTGGTGAAAGCAACTGACCATATAATGAATCATTATATTATATTATGATTCCTGCCAAAAATATGGGGTGTGTCCAGTTATTTGTTTAGAAGCTCTGTAACTTTATTAGCCCAATTGGCTTTGAGAAGAAAGACAGCCCGGTGTCTGATGTAGTGAATTTTGTAGACTTGTCAACATTTCTTTTTTAAAATAACTTATTTTATTTTAAATTAAAGTTGCCATGCAATATTATATTTGTTTCAGGTATACAACATAGCCATTAACCATTTATATAATTTATGAAGCGATTCCCCCTTGTAAGTCCAGGACTCACCTGGAACCATATACACTTATTATAATATTATTGGCTATATTCCCTATGCTGTACTTTCAATCCCCACAACAGTTTTTATAACTGGCAATTTGTACTTGTGTAGATTTTATTTATTTATTTTTAGAGAGAGGGGAAGGGAGGAAGAGGGAGAGAAACATCAGTGTGTGGTTGCCTTTTGTGTGTCCCCTACGGGGGACCCAGCTTACAACCCAGGCATGTGCCCTGACTGAGAATTGAACTGGTGACCCTTGGGTTTGCAGGTTGACACTCAGTCCACTGGGCCACACCAGCCAGGGAGCAATTTGTACTTCTTATGCCTTTCACCTTTCTCGCCAAGTCTTCCAACCCTCCTTCTATCTGTCAATTTGTTCTCTGTACCTATGAGTTTGTTTTGCTTGCTCATTTATTTTGTTTTTGTTTTGGATTCCACAAATAGTTGAAATAACATGGTGTTTGTCTTTCTCTGTTGACTCATTTCACTTAGTATAATACCTTCTAGGTCCACCTATGCTGTCACAAATGGCAATATTTCATTTTTTATGGCCAATGGAATATTATAAGTAATATTCCCTTGTATATATGGGGTGGGCAAAAGTAGGTTTACAGTTGTTTATATGGAAAATGGTACAATAATTAATAAATAATAATAGAAGAAGAAACTTTGTGTTTGCATACTCACAACTGTAAGCCTGCTTTTGCACACCCCTGTACGTACCACATCTTTTTCCATTTGTCTGTTTCTTTTTGTTGTTGTTTTTTGTTTTTTATTTTAATTGTTGTTCAAGTACAGTTTTCTGCCTTTTACTTACAATGAGCCCCTGGATAACGTGGCTATGTTGTCACCTACTCATGGAAGGACCCCTGTCACAACAGATGTTAAATTTATTTCCATTTACTATACATTTTAAGATTTTATTTATTTAGAGGGGAAGGGAAGGAGAGAGGGAGAGAAATATCAATGTATCGTTGCCTCTTATGTGTCCCCTGCTGGGAACTGGCCTGCAACCCAGGCATGTGCCCTGACTGGGAATCAAACCTCGATCCTTTGGTTTGCAGGCCTGCGCTCAATCCACTGAGCTACACCAGCCAGGGCATTTACTATACATTTTATAAAACTGTAAAAATATCATTTCTGATTTATCTCTTGATTATTTAGACCTGGGAGGATTAGTTATACTGGATTTTATATCTTTTATTTCAAACACAGGAATATCATGGTAAAAAATTTGAAAGCCTTTTAGGCTTACTGTTGAAACCCAACAATAAATAAAGCACATTCCCTTAACACACATGTAAAGTAATTGACTACTTTAGTTTGTCCCTAGTACGTCTGTTTTAATGTTTTTCTTTATCCCTAGCTGGTGTGGCTCAGTACATTGAGCACCTGCCTGCACACCAAAAGGTTGCTGGTTCAATTCCCAGTCAGGGCCCATGCCTGGGTTGTGGGCCAGTGTGCAAGAGACAACCAATCAATCGAGGTTTCTGTCACACATCAATGTTTCTTTCTCTGTGTTTCTCCCTCCCTTCCTTTCTCACTAAAAAATACATAGATAAATTCTTAAACATATTTTTTTCTTGTATGTAAAGTCTAGGTCACATGAGCTTGTTAGATACTGGTTATATAATCTTGTTAGGTTATTGCCTAAACCACTTATTTTCATCCCAAATGATCAAATTCATTGTCATCATGTTTATATTTCCTACTTAAGCTTTTTTAGTCTTCTAAATATGTTGCTTCCCAGTTTGGCTATCATTCACAAAATTATTGAGAATTATGAGCTTTTGTGTGCTCTTTATGATCTCTTTAGGTTAATTTTTCTTAATGTTCTCTAATGAATAGATATAATCACTTCAGATGTATTAGATATTCACCCTCCCATGTGTGTCTTTCCACTGTTTTTGAAGTAGGACTCTCTAAAGCACTGAGGCTGCAGAAATCTTTTACGGTTTGTGAGTTTTGCACTAACCTGGCTCACATCCATCCTTCTCCTCGAGGCTCCCTTGCATCCTCCCACTGGTTTCAGCTGGTCAAGAGTATATGGACTTTCTGCTATAGCAGGTCCTTATTTTATTCCTTAAACAGATTTCTATGAAAACCAAACCAAGAATAAAAAGAATAGTATATTTCTGTTTTCATGCACATTCATGTGCATCTGTGTATATGTATTGTGTGTGTGTATTGGATAATGTCTCCTGTGCATCACACTCTCTGCTGCCCAGTGACTACCAGGCATCGTAAATTGTTATTGACATCAGTACATCTGCTGGGCAAATAAGTGACGTAGATGACCCATATCATTACTTCTGATCGCTGACATAAAGCGTAAGACTATAGAAAAATTAACTAGTAAGTGAATTCAGGCCTATTGCTCAATTGTCTTTTTTAATTTGCCGCTATTTGGTTCCCAATTCTGTATATTGAAATTAATATTTGAGTGATATTAAAATGTTTAAATAGTTATATATTGAAGGCAGTGGAATTGATTGTGTCCCAAATGCTCATGATGTATAATTCTTACAAGTTAAATTTAAATTATATTTAACAATGCAATGCCATAGATTAAACTGTCAACTTTTATGTAGTCATAAGTCATGACTCTTACTCAGGTTCTTATTTTGGTTAAGCAAGCTATTACTATTTTTAAAATCCTACTCTGAGAAACAGTAATAAGACTGTTAATTGGTTTGACGTGTCTAATGGTTTACATAGAAATCTTACAGTGTGAAGTTAATGAGCCTAGAAATCTAAGATAGGACATAGTGGTGACCTTTTAAAGACAGAACTCCCATAAGCATAGTTTTACTCCATGACAAAAACAGCTTTGTGAGATGGAGCTGCCAGTTGCATTGGAGACCAGGTCCGGATGTGGAAACCCAATCCATCCTGTGTCATCAGTGAAAGACGCTGAGCTGGACCTTTCCCAGATGGTGGCCCTGTAGTCAGTTTCATGCAAGGAAGATACTGTATGGTACTGTTCTTAACATCTTATGAATAAGGTGCTTAATTTCTGCTTGGAATTTTTATAATTGCTGCAGGACATGATTGTCTAGCAAATTCTGTTCCTATATTCATTGGCATTTGGTTAAGTAAAGCCTACAACTCAAGGATTGTTCACAAAATGTGGCAAATCAAAGGGTAGGAAGCTTCCCGTACCACTTTGGATTTGGAAGTGTGATGTTCTAGAAGACTGCCAGCAGGTCGCACAGGAAGCTCCCTGTGCGTTGCCTTGTCAGAGGCTCTTCACAGCGCCCCTCCCTCCAGTGGGTGCCAGTTCCTGAAATTGCTGTGTGTGCTCACGAACTCTCAGTTTTTACACTCTTCACATGAATTCTAAATCTTTGTTACTTCCGGGTATTTTTGTTTGTAAATATTTCTATATATAAATTTAAAAATTTAATAACATTAACAAGTTTCCTGTGATGAAAAAGTCGTGTCAGAAACTCATCTTAACCCATTCAGTTTTAAAAGAAAGCCTCCTACATGCAGAAAAATAATTTGGAAAAGAAACTTATTTATAACTTGCTTTATTAAATCCCTGTGTTCCTGCTTTGTACCATAGTGAAGCAAATGGGATTTTAATGGACATCAGGTAGACTTTTTAGGGATTTGATTTAAATAGTAAACAGTATAGTTTACATTAGGAGTCCCGACCTCTGGGCCACAGACTGGTACCAGTGCGGGCCTGTTAGGAACCGGGCCACACAGCAGGAGGTGAGCTTGAATGTAATGCGTTTAAATCATCCTGAAACCGTCCTCCCTCCCCCAAGTCCTCTCCCCCATCTGTGGAAAAATTGTTTTCCAAGAAACCGGCCCCTGGTACCTAAAAAGTTGGGGACAGCTTGTTTACATGGTCTATCTCAGCAAAGAAGGCTGTTTTTTATGAATAGGTGTTTTTTTGTTTTTTGTTGTTTTATTAACCAGTAGCTTCTGGTTAAATGAAATAGGAAGGAAACAGCAAAATAGTTAAGGATAGAATTAGACCCAGGCTACCAGGTTCAAATCTGATCTCTTTGTACCCGTTTCTTGTGTTACAAAGTGGGATAGTAATAATTCCAACCTTCTAGAGTAGTTGTGAGATTTAAATAATATATAAAAATATGTAGAACAGTGCCCAGCATTTGTTAAGCACTGCATCAAAAAAAATTGGGTATTGTTTTTTAATATTACATGTGGTGTACTCATGTACTAATTGTCAGAAGTTTTCTACAAATAGAACTTCCCATTACTTAAAAATATAATTAAGAATTTTTCCTTTATTTTTACTGTTTGCATGATTGCAGGTGACCCCATTATCCCCGCTTTACCCAGCTCCCCCTTACCCTTGCCCCTGCCCCCTTCCCTCACCACACCGTGTGGCGTGGCCATCACCACACCGCTGTCTGTGTCTGTGAGTCGTGCGTCTGTGTTCTTCCGCTCATCCCTCCACCTGCTTTCATACAGTTCCGCTCGCCCTCTCCCCTCCAATGCCTGTCCGTCTTTCCCTGTATCTGTACCTCTCTTTCTATTTTGTTTGTCAGTTTAGTTTATATTATTGACCTTTGAAAAGTCATCATGTTATAAAGTGAGAATTCTACTGGCATTGTACGCTAGTCGTTATTCTGTCACCTTATTCTTCGACTCGTTTCTTAGAGGAGAAAACAGACACCCGTTGTATATATCCCCCCATATTTAATACACACACATTTGGTAAATTTGTAAGTGTACTCTGATGAATGTGAATGATGACTATGTATTACATCATTTAAATTATATATTCATTCCTCGAACATTATCATAGAATATACAACATTTCAGGGAAATTAGATGAGGTTTGAGTACCTGGGGAAGTGGATGTTGAAACTAAAAACATGTTCATTTCTCTGGATTTTTTATATTTGGAAATAATAATGAGCTCTGTTCTCTTACTTGAAGTGTCAGTGACATCAAAGCTGCATGTCTTTGAGTTGGCCTCGTCCTGAACTTGAGTGCAGTTCTCTGCCTTCCCACCGTTGCCCTTCACAGCAGCTTTGACATGACTGACCGCTTCCTCATTTTTAAGTCACTTTTGGTACCTTGGTTACTGAGTATTCGAAAGTTTCATAATAAACCTTCATCAACTTCCTGTTTATAACTGAGTGTTTCCTTTATTATAATTTATTTCTAATTAATTTATTGAATAGAAAATGGGTTCACACTTGCAAATAGATGAGGGAAGGAGGTTAATGATACTGATGGTGTATTAACACAGAGGTACTTTATTACCCAACACTTTTAAGCTTTAAATTACAGGAATTTATAATAATCATCATCATCAATAAAAGTATCAAGGCACTGAAGAATTCTGAAATGCCTAGAAGATACTAGATCATTATTAAATTATGTCAATTTTGTTTCTGCATTAAGAGTAATCTGTAGATTTTTCTGCTCCTTTGACAATTGATAATGACCAGAAATCCCCATTTATTAGCTAGCTAGATAATAAAAAAATTGTGGGATTTAAATTTTTTCAAAAAGTTGTTTTCCGCTTTTTAGTGGATTAAACAGGTAGACCTCCAGAAAGGGTGGAGGAAAAGTATAATGGGGATCACATTACAGTCATGATAAAGGCCAAGTTTAGGGGGAAACTGGGGAGAAAATAACCAGAAATTCAATAAATTGAAGACAACCCAAAAGGAATGTCTCTAGAAATTATTTTTGTGAGAATAAATTCAAGTAGTATTTTACCCTTGTTTTACAGAAAAAGTTATCAAAGTCTCGACCAGTTATCAGCTGAAGTTAGCCTTTCGCAGACATCACTGGATCCAGGTCAGTCCCAGGAAGGAGACGGGAAACAAGACACGCTAAATTCAATCAGTGAAGGTAAGGGGAAAGGTCAGTTCAAAATTCACTCTTTCCTGCACTGTCTGTACTTTGGTTGCAGAGGGTTGCTGAAGAATAATACTGATATTCCTGTGAAGTATGAGAATTGAGCTGCCATTAAGATTAAAAATGGTCTGCTCTTGTTTTTCTTTTTCTCATATGTTTGTGGCTAAACTTCTTGAAAGATTGTAATTTTTACCTTAATTTCCTCACTTCCTGTGGACTCTGCTCTACCCACTCCAATTTGGCTTTTATGTCTCTGCCACTTACCGAACTGATTCATCAAGGTGATTAATCACTGCCACAGTGTGAAAGTCAGTTCTGTCTTCATGCTATGAGACTTCAGCTTTGATGTAACTGACTACTTCTTCATTTTTGGGTTGCTTCGGTACCTTGTTTACCAAGTATTCTTAAAAGCATGGGGAAGAATCATAAAGGAGTTTTAATTTTTTCCTGTTACTGCTTTCAGCTGTGTTCCATCAACCCTCCTTCTGCTGGGCTGCATCTTCCTGAATGCATCTTGGTCCAATTCCATACTCTTCAGGACACTTTGAATGATCACATTTTAGTTTCTAAGACTCAACCTATTCGTTTTTAAACTTCAATAACTTCGTTGTTTCAAAGTTCTTTTCTTTCCTACCCCTAGCCTAGGCTACAATGTGAGTATAGACAGTCCCTTGCATTGGCCAGGTGGTGCTGGTATAATACAGTGCTCACATCTTTTCTCTCCCCTTCCTCCCAGTTCTACACATGCTGCTGTGTGCCAGAGCCAGGGAAAGGCAGTTTCTTACCTCAGGGGCACCTGCGTTCCTTTATGCCTCCAGTTTCTTCCCTGTCTTCTCATTGCAGTAAATGGCACCACCATAGGCATAGTCCTGGATTCTGCTCTTCCCCCTTATCTGCAAGTCCCGGCAGCTCCCCAGACAGCACGTGCTGTGTGTACATCGACTCACCTTCTCCGTTACTGCAGCCCAATCCGCGCCACGTGGAGCAGGCCTCTCGGACAGACTCCTGCCGGAGCTTTTTCAGTGTCTCTCATTCTTGCCCCCTCACAGTCCATTCAGTGAGCTTCAAAAACATTGTATCCCCACTTGAAATTATGCAGTGGTTCTTAGTGACAGAATAAAATTCAAACTGCTTATCATAGCATCATAATTGTTGATAGAAAATGGTGAGAAGCTGTCATTTTTTTCAAGAAACATTTCTCAGGCCCCTCATATGTGACAGGTATTATGCTAGTCACCACTAGCAGCTGCCACATTTCATCAAATCTAAGATGCTTTGGGTTTAAAATACACCATTCTTTTATGTCCCAACCCAAAAGAGAAGAAAAATGCCAACAATTAACTATAACATTTCCGCATCTTAGCATTGTTAATATTTATTTTAAAAGATCTTCTAGGCTTAAAAAAACTTTTATTGAAATCATATAACATAAAATTCACTATTTAAAAGTGTACAGTTCAGTGGTGTTTATTATATGCTCACATGCTCCTTAACAATGGGGATACGTTCTGAGAAGTGTGTCCTTAAGGTGATTGTGTTACTGTGTAAGCATCACAGAGTGCACTTACACAAACCTAGACTGTGTCACCTACTTCCTGTGCACTCTCGGCTATATGGTATGGACTATTGCCCCTAGTCTACAAGCCTACACAGCATGCTGCTATAGAAAGCAACACAGAATTAAATCAAGCACAAGCGAAAACAGCACACACAAGAGGTGCAGTAAACAGATGTGTGAGGCTGCTGGTATGACACGGCACATGGTTCCACAGCACACTCTTGTGGAAGTAGAAAGGGTGCACTCTGGAACAACGGTAAAAAGTATACTGACCATGCAAGCCAGTACCATAGCCATTTGTTGTCATTATCAAGTATTGTGTACTGCACAGAGTTGGGTGTGCTGTACTTTTACACCATTGGCACTGCAGTAGGTTTACACCAGCATCACCACACACACGAGTAATGCTGTGTGCTGGGACACTGTGACAGCTACGGCATCACCAGGCAACAGGAACTCTTTTTTCAGCTCCATGTAATCTTACGGGACCAGTACTGTCTGGCGTTAACTGTACCGTCCTTAGGCAGTGCATGGCCACCAAGACAATCACCACGAATTCTGAACATCACCCTCACCCAGCAAAGGAGCCCCGAACACATTAACAATCGATCCTGACTCCTCCTCACCCCAGCCCTTGGCAACTACCAATCTGTCTTTTTGGATTTGTCTATTCTAGACATGCACATAATCAAATCCTATGATACAGCCTTTTTTGTCTGGCTTCTTGGACCTAGCATAATGTTCTCACAGCTCAGCCACATTGCAGCATGTATCACCGCTACGTTCCCTTTTGTGCCTGGGTAGTGTTCTTGTGTACGGGTGTCTCACGCTTCGTCTATGCATTCATTAGCTGGATGTTTGGGTTTTTTCACTTTGGGGCTATTACGATAATGCTGCTATGAACATTCATTACAAGTTTTCATGTGAACATACATATTTTTCCCCTTGGGTTTATAATTATGAATGGGATTGGTTCAACCATTTGAGAAACTGCCAGGCCATTTTTCAAAGTGACTTACCACTTTACAATCCCACCAGCAATGTATAAGGGTTTCATTTTCTCCACACCCTCGTCGACACTTGTTATCTTTTTATTGTAGCCATCCCACTCGATGGAAAGTAGAATTTCATGGTTTTGATTTGCATTGCCCTAGTGAGTAATAATGTTGAGCATCTTTTCATGTGCTCATTGGCTACTTTTATATCACCTTCAGAGAAACGTTTGTTGAAATCTTTTGACCATTTAAAAATTACATTGTTTGCCTTTTAATGGTTGAGTTGTAATAGTTTTTTATGTATATTCTGGATAGTAGAACCTTATCAGATCTGTGATTTGCAAATATTTCCTCCCATTCTGAGGGATGTCTTTTTCACTTTCTTACTAGTGTTCTTCAACTCACAGTTTTTGATTTTGACAAAGTCTTGCTTATCTAGTTAATCTTTGGGTTGTCTGTGCTTTTGGTATCACATATAAGAAACCATTGCCCAGTGTAAGGTCATGCTGATGTAAAAGAAACCATTTAAGAGTTTTATAGTTCTAGATCTTACATTTAGGTCTTTGATCCCTTTTCCATTTATTTTTGGTATATGGTGAGTTAAGTGGACAGCCTTATTCTTTTGCATTTGGATGTTGAGTTGACCCTGGGCCGCTCCTCAAAAACACCGTTCTTTCCCCCTCACTGAACGGTCCTAGCACTCTTGTTGTATTGCATTACCCACATGTGTGGGTTTAGTTCTGCGCTCTCCATTATATTCCCTCGGTCTCTGGGTCTCTGCCAAAGCCGTGTTACCTTCACTCCAGTGACGCGCTGTCTTGATTGCTGTAGCTTTGTATTAGGTTTTGAAATCAGGATGTGTGAGTCCTGCAATTTTGTTCTTTTAAAATTTTTTTTGGCTATTCAGAGTCCTTTTCATTTCCATATGAGTTTTAAAATCAATTTGTCATTTCTGAAAAAATGATGGGTAATTAAAGATGGGAAATTTTGCCATCCTCACAATACTGTCTTCCAATCTGGGGAAAGACAGGAAGTTTTCTCATTCATTTCAACATTACATTTCTTTCAACAGTATTTTGTAGTTGTCAGTGTACACCTCATGCGCTTCTTTGGTAAAATTTATTTCTAAACAAATTTGATTTTTTTTTATTGTAAATGAATTGCTTTCTGATTTTATTTTCTGATTGCTTCTTTTAGCCTTTAAGCACAGACTTTAAAATTAATTTTACTCTTCTATATCTCTAATAGGGAAAATAAAAGTGAATTCATGAACATGAACTTCTTCATGTTCAGAGTACACCTCTTCTGAATCATCTTCGAATCAAAACTGCCAGTGACTGTGTGTACAACACCCTCCTCCGGGCCGACAGTGAGCCATTTCCTAAAACACTACTTGTACTGTTGTAGTCGTAGGGATTTCTTCTGAGTTACCAACGAATATCCTGCACATTTTTATGCAGATATTTTCCTGTTTGACTAACTTATAGTTTCATCATCTTCCTCAGTTAAATCACATGCTTCTGGACATCAGACAGCTTCTCTTCAAAGGTCACAGGAATCCCACAACAAATTGATGTTTGACTTATCAACAAAAATCCTACATGATGCGTGAATCGGTCACTCCAGTTGATTGCTTTGGAATTTCTTTTTTCTGTTCTGTGGAATTTCTTCTGTCTTCAGTTATAAGCTTAGCATGAGATAAGCAGTCCTTTTGCTGATGTCACCAAGCTTCATTACTTGGAGGGATTTTCCCTTGCTTAGCATTTTTCCTTCCACAGGCAGTTTGCCTTGTTTTATAAGAAAGTGTGAGTTGCGGTAATTCCTGTAATGAATATCTGCTTCAGTAACATGAAATTTACAACCTGTTTTCTCATGCTTTTCTATGAACAAGCAGCTATGATGTTTAAGAGCAAGTTATACTGTAATATTTTTGAAGGCATTTCAAGCAGCGTATAAACAAACATGGGTTACAATTAAGGTGATGCCAGTATGGATACCTGTCACAGTGTTCATGCAAACAGGCGCAAAACAAGTATGTCACCACCCACAACTTCCACACACATTGTTTCCAGTAGTTTGAAATTTTATTGCACAGAAGGATGACCATCAGTTTTCTTGGCAAAAAGATAACAGTCCTTACACAGCAGCTTATTATAACATTTGGCCTCTCTTCATGGCTTCGATAGTAACTAAGAAATTTCTTTGGGCATTCCTTAAAATTAGGATACATATGTACTGCCGGTTTCCTCGTTGACCTGTCTTCCCCTCCCCCAACTTCTCCGTATGAGTTGGTGCTCTCAGGGTCACTTGCTGGTTCTCGGAGCCTGCTGGGTCTTCCATGGCTCCTCCCACCTAACATTTTGCCTTTACCGAGTCCTACAGGGTTAACTTTCTAAACGTGTTTTACATGTATTCAATTCTCCATAATCCTTTCTACTGCTAACTGGGTCCAGGCAACTGCCATGGTCTTCTTTCTGGTTTCCCTACATGCATTTTATTTCCCTTAAAATCATGCTTCATAGAGCCCCTTAAAATACAACTTAGCCATGAAATTCCCTTATGTACAAGGCTTCAATGGATCCCTAGTATATGAATAGGACCAAGAATGTAGTCTCTGAATTCAGAATGCACAAATATAGTATGATTACACCAAGACAGATTCCCTAACATAAACTCTAAAAGGTCCTGTGGCTTTTACCTATTTCTCTAGTCCAGGGACTTTTCAGCTGGTGTGCCACAAGAATTTTTAAAACATGCAATACCTGACTATTTAGTCAGGGGCACTGACCTCTTCTCCCTTAGATTGTCAAATAAAAAATTACAACAGCCAACCAAATAGCTGTCCAGTGTGAATGAATCAAAATTATACCAATTTTTTGTCAGAATGGCAAAAAATACCTTTTTTTTTGGTGCGCTGCAGAATTTTAGTGATTAGTTTACGTGTGCCCTGAGATGAAGTGGCTGGAAATCGCTGCTCTAGCGGCATTTCTGGCTTGCAGCGACCCACACCTCCTTCTGTCTGACCCTCCGTGCCATGTCTTTGCTCACGCTGGCCCTCTGCAGAGCCTCCTCTGGTCTCTGCCTCCTTGGTTGTGCTTGTCCCTGGGGTTCGCTTCATGGGTCACTTTCTCCCTGAAACTTCTCTAATTGCCCCAACCCTTCTGATTTGGTTTGGATACTTGCCTCTGAGTCTCCATAATGCCCTTGACCTACTGTTATCACTATATCTAGTGAATTGTATGTTTCTTTTCATGTCTGTCTGTGGACACAAATTCCCTATGGGCAATAAGTGATTCTTAAATTTACCTTTTTTTTTTATCACAATGCCTGGCACAGAGAGGACACCTAGTGTCCCCTTAATGACATGTGCAGCAGCATCTGAAGACTTGTAGAGTCCAGTCTCCATACCAGTACATTTAAAACAAAACTGGTTTTCCTTGGTATAAAATAAAAATCAGTTTTCTGCGCCTAATGACTGATTTTTTTCTGCTAGGAAATGCCATTCTGTTATCTGAGCTAGAAATTCTGTTAACCTTGCAAGTTCTTTACCCCATGTCAATGAACTGCTTTTAAAATATTAGTAACTCCAATTTTAGCATACATGTTATTTTTTATGTTTATATATATTCATATATCTATTAGCATCAGTTGCCATAACAATATTCAAGAATGTACAGTATTTTGTAAAGTATATTGTTTCTCATGGTTTTAAGTCCTTATTGGTATCATCCTTCAAAGACGATTAAATATTTATTTTATCCTAATTTCCAGGTAAAGAAGATACTCCCTCATTACTTGGTCTCTGTGGGTCTCTAACATCAGTGGCAAGTTACAAATCTCTAACTAGCCTAAAATCTAATGACTGTCTCGCAAGTCCTACAACAGAGATGACAAGTCCAGGCCTAACTCCATCCTGAGGAACTTTATGTAAAAGCCAAAAGATTTAATGTTGCCAGTGTTCTATTTACACAAGTGTGACTGCTGGGAAAACCTTTGGGATTTTATATTGTTCTGGCGTAAGTCTGGAATTCTGTGGTGTAGAGAGTTCAACCCACTCCATGTTAACTGAGTGAAAAAAACATGGTCCGGCCATTTCTCATTTTAAAGTCCTTATATTTGTCACTGAGGAAGTTTCAAATGAATAGACCTAAAAACAACGTTCAAAGATCCTCTAAATTAATAATCCTTTAAATTGTACACGTTTTTCAGTTGATTTACATATAACTTGATGCATCATAATTGCCATATACTGAGTTCAAGGTTTTATTCGAGACTTAAGCTACATACTTTCTTTCCTCTTTTATTCAGTGATTGAAAAACTTCTAAAAATGACTTAGTAATTTTATTTTTCATTAATTCCTTCCAAGAGTCTAATGTTTAAAAGCCTTGTTTTTAAAATAAGGAGAATGTTCTCAGCTGCAGTTTGACAGTGGCCTACTCCATTTTTCTTTAACCATTTATCATTTGGTTATTATCATTTGGTGTCAATGTTAACATTCCACTTAACATTTTATAAATTTTGTAGGAATGTGCAATAGGCAGTTACTAAATTTGTTAGTGTCATAGGGAAAATATCTTACTATCTTCTAGGACATTTAGGTAAAATGAATACATTTCTTACTCTTTGTCTCCCCCAAATTTTCTTAACAGGTTGTCAATTAAACATGATCAAATATGCCTCCAAAATTAAACGTTACAGTGTAACAGATGTTGAAAAAGTATTTGGTCAGCAAAAATTCCAGGTTCAGTGGAGTGTGAGCAGCTTTTACATGCGGATCGGCAGGCTGATCTCGGCGGGCGCCATGGCGGGCGCCGTGTCTGGCGCCCGTGCTCTCCCTGCCCCTGCTGTGCGGCCAACACTGTGTCTCATGACGTTTACAGCTCTTGTCATCGATCAGGCCGCAGTTTCATTCTTAAGTTGATGTTAAAAATCCCTGCACTTCTACAGGCAAAACATAGTTTTCTTTTTTAAAAAAGCTATGAGCTGTATTTTAAACATCTTTGCAATTTTTGGAGCTATACATTTTGTCCCGAAAAATGCCACCATACTGGAAGAGAAAATGTATTATTTTCTGCAGTAAGTAGTATGAGGAAAACACGATCAGTTGTGCCAAAGAAGTTTTATACATTGTTTACATGAAGAGGCTACAGTACTTATTGGGACTTAGTATGTGCTATATTTTTGTTCATTAATAGAACATTACATTCAAACTTAGTAGCTTTGACATACAGGAATAATGTTCCTCCTACAGCAATTTATTTTCATTGAGAGGAGGCAAGAAGTGCGAACTTATCACATCCATTCTTTGTATTAGAAATGTAGGAGTGTGGTGGTTCTCTACAATCGTTGGAGCTTTACTCTCATAATTTGGAATTTAATATAATAAATAATAAGTAGGCTAGTCTTGAATGTAAAACAGTTCAAACAATGTCATTTCAGGGACAAAGGAGGCCTGAAAACCCTTTTAAAAAGTTATCTTAGTTGTTCCAGAACTACTCAGAGCTTTATTATTTTAGCTTAAGACTTTAGTATTGCCCTTATAGAAATGCAAATATTCTTGAGAAATGGTACCTTTAATCTCTTAATTCTGTATACGGTATCATCAGTGGGGTATTCAAAGCAATTTTTACCCTCCATGGGGGTGGGATGTGTAAAAGGAGGACAACGGAAATCTTGGGAGGAGGGCGTGAGAAACGGTTGAGGAGGGGAACTTCCAAACTGTGAGGCTGGCCTTAAGCACTTTTGCTGCTTTCCTGAGAACTCTCAGGATGTTTCCATGCTTTATCATCCATGGTCCACTCTCAACCTGACACTTTCCTTCCATAATTTAAAAAAATCATTGTTAAATTTTTTCCATACTTTTTTACAATACAAAAGTTAATTCAGGATTCCATAATTGATAATGTTTTTCAGATTTGTCTAATGTATACTGTAACCTGTGCATCTTAATGTGCTGCTAAATGCAGACTTGAACATGACACCCGAAGATCATGACTTTGCCTCCTTTCTCGGAGCTCTTGGTGTACAATCCATCTGCTAATGTGAATTCTGGTTTCTACAGAGTTCATTTCATACTAGTTTAGAGATAGTGTGTGCATGAGGAAACAACTTACGTCTCCATCTTTAGTTTTAGGTGATAGTGTTTATTTCCAAACCCTCCCCCAAATAGAATGCTGAATTACATGCTAATATTTCTATGTGTATTTTGTTGCCTTGATGTATTTTACTTGCTGCATGTATATTAAACATTTTGTACTATGCATTAGTGGTCTTATTTTATCCTTGATGAAAGGTTACTTGATTCAGGTTGTGCATTGAACTAAGAACTATGATAAATGTGTATTATTCAATGCCTAAAATACTAGTATGAAAATGGTTTTGGAGAAATCCTTTCAACTCATATAAAATAAAATACAGTTTCATTTTTAAAAAACATGACACGCTTTAGAATACTCAGCAGCTGTTAAGGTGGCCTCGGCAGCAGCAGCTCTGGCAGTGTCACCGATTGGAGCGTACAGTGGCCACCGTCGGTCTTCTCACCTGTCAAATGGAAACATCACCATCTTCTCAGCACCTGTGTGACGGCATCAGGATGATGTCAGCATTAAGTGAACTCACACGTATCAGTTTGTAAGAGGTAAGTGCCAGACGCAAGCTACTAATTATGATTGACAGGAACCTTAAGTCGGTTTCTAAGTCATTTTTCATTTACATACAAGTTTTCAGGTGGTTAAAAATGACTCGCCTTCACAACTTACGGAAATTCTGATCAAGTTCTATCATTAGGTAAAATCTCTGATTTTGATGATACACTGAATTACCTCTGAAATGTCACATGACTGCTTTGAAAAACCAGAGCCGTTACACTTTTTTAGTTAGTTCACTGGCCTCTTCCTTTAAGAAAAGCAGCTTCTACGTAGGTTCAGCCTTTGTTATTTTTAACTGATAGGAAGGGGGAGATAAATTTATACCAGTGTCATTAAAGTGCCTTTTAAAAGCTTATTTTAGTCCAAACCAAACTTTTAGAATGTTTTTAAAGTGGTCACCTTATTATAAATCACATTTTCCATACTGTCCGTTATTTTTCTAAAACACAGATAAAACCAAATTTTCTCTACACAACGCCTGGCCTATCATGTGTACGTGATAGTGTAGTAAGGCCTGGTGTCTTCTATGTTGTGCTAATGCTATCCTGTTTTCTTTTGTTAAAGATAAATGCTGGTGTTGAAAAAGACCCAAACCCTAACTCTGTAATTGCTAGAGTTGTACCAAAAATACTTCGTTTCCTGTTTCTTTCTTGGTTCTTGTTTGGCACACCAGGCCTCTGACTACGTTCCTAATCCGACCTCTGGCCACATTGCCGTGTGGCATATACACCCTTTGCTCAAAGGGCTGGGACCGCATCCCGGTGCCTGCCTCCAGGTACGTTTCATTTGCATCACCGTCCTAATCAGTAGAGGCATTGCCTGCCCACTTCCTGTCTGTGCCCAGGTCGCGTGAAGAGCCCCTCAGCTGTCCCCTTACGCCCCTCACACACCTCCATCGATCGATCTTAGTTCTGAAACCTACTTGAGGCCAGTGACAGTTTCGGAACCATCTCATATCCAGTGTTTTTCCTACTGCCACCGCGTGAAACGGCTCAATAAGTGTTGAATGACAGATTACATTTTGGGGAAAAGCTCGAAAGTGATAGGTGAAATTTTCTGACACCCCTGGAATTTGTGCCCTGGAACAAAGGGGGGAAGAATTTAAAGGAGGCATATATGGTAACGCATAGTGAATAATTTTCCTAGAAATACGAGGAAAATTTATTTTTATCTCTACTCGTTTAAAAAGTCAAATATGTATTATATGAAAAGTAGCAAACAATACTGTTGTAAGACATTTCTTCTTAAAATTTACACAAAGTAAGCATGTATGTTAGAAAATTTATCATTAATAAAATGAAACTCCTTTCAGAAACATTACCAAGAACACAATTTGTAGCCAAACTCTGGGTGGTTCTTTTTTTTTTAAAGAAAAGTATTAATGCTTATTTACTGAAGTAGAGAAAAGGCTGACGCTTTCTTTCATCCTTCTTCTCATCCAGATACAGCGTGTGTAGACATGTACTGGAAAATCTAGAAAATTCAGGTTATTTTAGTCATGAGTAGTAACGATCTTCCTCAAGTGCAGTCAGTATGGGGGTACGGCTGGAAATTTCCCTTCTGGTATTTATAAGCAGACATGTGACTGCTTTTTGAAGCACGGTCCTAAACTTCAGTATTTCTGCCTTTTTCTACCACTAAGTTATCAAAATGTAGCAGCAAAACCAAACAGTGGTGTTCAAGATAAACGTTCACACACACACTATATGAAAATATTTAGCTAAAGACAGTGATAATTTTAACTTATAATATTTAAATGAAAATTAACTTAAAATCATAAATATTTCATGTTTTTATGGACATGTTGCAAATTTAATGTAAATCAACAGGATAAAAACACAAAAGGTTACATACAAATTCTATACAGTTTATTTCTGGTAAAACATTTAAGCTCTTTTCTACTATAATACAAATACATTAATTCCTCCATGAACACCTGAGATTTATCACCTAAATATATTACCTATTTTAGAGGCAAAAATGCTTCACATTTTCATAAAATACACACAGACTTCAATAAAGTGCTTTTTCTTAAGAGTATGTATATCCTAAGACATTCAAACAAATATGAAAAAAGTATCATTTCTTACAGTCATAAGCTAAATTACTTAGGCATTAGCCTGCAGTGACCAAAAGCTATTTCTTCAAGAAAACTGCTGTCTGTTTAGTCTCTTGTTCTAGCATACTAATGTTAGGTGCATGTCATCAAAGGAAATTTTGGAAATATTCTGTGACTGACAGTGTATTAATAATATCAAATTTAATACAACAAGCAAATAGAGGAGTGACCTACAGAGCTCCACAAACAGTGATACATGAATTACAGCATGGATGTGCCAAAGCATTATTGTTACTAGTCTAAATACAATGTTTTCCACTATACACCCATGTTTGACTTTGGTGAACATTTAATACAATCAGCAAAAACACTCCCTCTTGCCGAAATAATGGTAACATTATTTCTTTAATATCTAACTCAGATTATTGCTTCCAGTATTAAGGAACAGTTTTTCTTTATAAAAAGCTCTATGGTTGTGATTTCTGGAAAATCTCTCTCACTATTTCAAAAATTAGGGTAACAAAACTAATGTTAAAATAAGGATTATGATTTAGAATCAAGGTAGAAATTCATTTCAATTATTGGCAGGAAAGATACAAAATCTTTGTAAGATAACATAAAGGCCCTAGCCTGAGAGTCTCCATCTTACTATTTGGCCGCGGTTATTTCCAGCTGAAACAGCATCACTAGTATTGCTGTCTTTGAGCATTTTGTTTCTGGAAAAAATCCTTTCCAAATTCATATGTACTGATCATAATGGCGCAAGCAGGAGCAATTTTAACTAAACGGGGAATTATGCCTGCAAAGAGAACAGAAAAACAATCAGAACAAATTTTACCTTATTTTTAAAAATTTAAATTATTTGGTTTCATTCTGATGCCCAATTAAATGAAGTAATATGTCAAATATTATGCCATACATTTCTCCAAGGAGGACATACAAAGGATTCAGAGACACATGAAAAGATGCTCAATATCGCTAGCCATCAGAGAAATGCAAATTAAAACCACAATGAGATACCACTTTACACTGGTCAGAATGGCCTTCATAAACAAAGCAACAAACAACAAGTGTTGGAGAGGTTGTGGAGAAAAGGGGACCCTAGTTCACTGCTGGTGGGATTGCAGACTGGTACAACCACTATGGAAAACAGTGTGGAATTTTCTAAGAAAACTAAAAATGGAACTGCCTTTTGACCCAGCAATTGCACTGCTGGGATTATATCCCAAGAACCCTGAAACACCAATCCAAAAGAACCTATGCACCCCAATGTTCATAGCAGCACAATTTACAATAGCCAAGTGTTGGAAGCAACCTAGGTGCCCATCAGTAAATGAATGGATCAAAAAACTATGGTACATATACACAATGGAATTCTATGTGGCAGAAAGAAAAAAAGAGCTCCTACCCTATGCAACAGCATGGAAGGAACTGGAAAGCATTAT
>PVKM010024168.1:9474-20802 GCA_004027735.1 Carollia perspicillata
TTAAAAACAAAAAAATAACCAGAACTGCCGGAAAATCTAACTGTATGGAAGTCCGGGAACCAAGGAGTTAAAGAAGAAACATTCATCCAGACTGGTAGGAGAAATGGAGATGGGCAGCTGGGCTGGAGAGGACTCATGGTAGTGTGGCAGCTGGTGGACCAGGCGAGGCAGTGGCTGGTGAATCGGGTGGTCCTACATTTGTGTGGAGATAAACTAGGAGAAACAACTAGGCAGAGAGACAGGCCAGGCAAACCAGGGTTCCAGTGTGTGGAAACAAAGCCTTAAAACCTCTGACTAAAAAAACCTGTGGTGGTTGAGGTGGTGGGAAAAACTCCCAGCCTCACAGGAGAGTTTGTTGGAGTGATCCACAGGGTCCTAGAATGTATGCAAGCCCACCCACCCAGGAACCAGTACCAGAAGGGGCCAATTTGCTTGTGGGTAGTGGGGTGAGTGACCGAAGGCCTGCTGAGAGCCTAGCAAGCAGCATTATTCCCTCACTGGCCCTTCCCCCATTTACAAAGCCACAACACAGCTAAGTGGGTTGCCCTGCGGTGGAGAATACCTAAGGCTATACCTCTTACTACATAACAGGTGCTCCAAGACAAAAAAAATGGCCCAAATGAAAGAACAGATCAAAACTCCAGAAAAAATTACAACTAATGGTTGAAGAGATAGCCAACCTATCAGATGCACAGTTCAAAACACTGGTAATCAGGGTGCTCACAGAAATGGTTGAGTATGGTCACAAAATACAGGAAAAAGTGAAGTCTGTGAAAAGTGAAATAGGCCCTGGTTGGTGTAGCTCAGTGGATTGAGAGCAGGCTGTGAACCAAAGGGATGGCAGTTCAGTTCCCAGTCAGGGCACACGCCTGGGTTGCAGGCCAGGTCCCCAGAAGGGGGTGCACAAGAGGCAACTACACATTGATATTTCTCTCTCTCTCTTTCTCCTTCTCTTCCCCTCTCTCTACAAATGAATAAATAAAATCTTTAAAAGAAAAAAAGAAAAGCGAAATAAAGGAAAATACATAGGGAAGCAGCAGTGATGTCAAGGAACCAGAGACTCAAATCAGCTATTTGGACCAGAAGGAAGAACAAAACATTTAACCAGAACAGAACAAAGAAACAAGAATTCAAAAGAATGAGGAGAGGCTTAGGAACCTGCAGGACAACTTGAAACATTCCAACATCTGAATCATAGGAGCGCCAAAGGAGAAAAGGAAGAGCAAGAAATTAAAAATGTATTTGAAAACACAATGAAGGAGAACTCCCCCATCTGGCAAAGGGAACAGATGTCCAGGAAGCCCAGGAAGTTCAGAGAGTCCCAAAAAGTTTGGACCCAAGGAAGCACACACCAAAACACATCATAATTACATTACTCAAGATTAAAGATAAGGAGAGAATCTTAAAAGCAGCAAGAGATAAGGAGACAGTTACCTACAAAGGAGTTCCTATAAGACTATCAGCTGATTTCTCAAAAGAAACCTTGCAGGCAACAAGGGGCTGGAAAGAAGTATTCAAAGTCATGAAAGGCAAGGACCTACATCCAAGTTTACTCTATACAGCAAAGGTATTATTTAGAATAGAAGGGCAGATAAAGTGCTTCCCAGAAAAGATAAATTTAAAGGAGTTAATCATTATCAAGCCATTATTATATGAAATGTTAAAGGGACTTATCTAAGAAAAAGAAGATAAAAAATATGAACAGTAAAATGACAACAAACTCACAACTATCAACAATCAAACCTAAAAGAAACAAAAACATAAACAAAAATGAACTAAGCAAACAACTAGAACAGGGACAGATTCACAGAAATAGAGACCACATGATGGTTGTCAGCAGGAAGGGGGAGAGGAGAGAATGGGGGAAAAGGTACAGGAATAAGAAGCATAAGTGGTAGGTACAAAACAGATGGGGAGGTTAAGAATAGTATGGAAAATGTAGAAGCCAAAGAACTTATATGTATGACCCATGGACATGAACTAAGGTGGGGGAATGATGGTGGGAGAGGGGTAAAGGGCAGAGGGGAATAAAAGGGAGAAAAAACTGGGACAACTGTAATAGTATAATCAATAAAATATATATTTTAAAAACTGTGATACATCTACACAATGGAATACTGTGCATCAGAAAGAAAGAAGGAGCTCCTACCCTTTGTGACAGCATAGATGGAACTGGAAAGCATTATGCTAAGCGAAATAAGCCAGGTGGTGAAAGTCAAATGCTATATGATCTCACCTATAAGTGGAACCTAATCAACAAAAGAAACAACAAGCTAAGTATAACCAGAAACACTGAAATAAAGAACAAAGTGACAGTAACCAGAGGTCAGGGGGCAGAGGGATAATGGGGGAAATGGGGGAAGGTCCATCAAGGAACATGTATAAAGGACCCATGAACAATGCCAAAGGGGATAGGATCAAGGGTGGGAGGTGGGGATGGGTGGGGCAGGCGGCCTTGGTAGGTGAAAGTGGAGACAACTGTATTCGAACAAATTTTTAAAAAACTATAAAAACTATTAAAAGTATAGAAAAATGTATATTATATTTTTCTATTAAAAAAGAAATGAAGAACATGGGTAAAGGCAAATATAGGTAAATATAAAGACATTATAAATATATTTTCTATTTCTAATTGTTTTCTTCTATAACATTTAAAATACAATTGCATAAAGCAATAATTATAACTATGTTGATAGACAAATAATGTATAATGGTGTCATTTCTATAACAATAATATGACAAAAGAGAGGGGGGTGAATGCATCTGGAAACAAAGTTTTTATATACTATTGAAGTTAGGTTGGTATTAAAACAAAATAAATTGTGATAAATTATTATGTTAATTGTAAAAACCATGAGAAATATTTTTAAAAAACCAAAATATATAGTAAAAGGCACAAGGGGATTAAGATGCCACACTAGACTTAACACAGAACTCGTTAGTGAAAAACTCACAGGAACAAAATAGACATGAAATACAGAAAACAATAATAAAAATTGCAATCCTACCTTGTGAGTTAGTTATTAGATGTAAAAGAATTAAACAAAGATTGGTACAATGAATTTAAAAAAGAACATGATCCAACCACATGCTATCTACAAGCAACACTTTGGATTGAATTGTGGAAAGAGTTTGAAAGTAAAAGTATGCAAAAGGATATGTTATACAATAGCTACCAAAGAGAGCTTGAGTGGTTCTACTAATACCAGTTAAAATAGAATTTAGGACAAATGTTATTACAGAAAAAGAAGGATATTTTAGAATGATAGAAATAGCAACCCATCAGGATGTCATAATTATAAACATAAACACACTTAACAATATAAACCAAATTCCATAAAGTAAAAGTATACTTCATTTCATTTTATGGCTGAATAATAATATCTAATGTATGGAAACCCATTTTGTTTATCATGTAACAGATGAATCTTAAAAGCAGTATGCTCAGTGAAAGAAGCCATACACAAAAAAGTGCATACTGCACAATTCAATATATATGAAATGTCCAGGGTAGGCAAAGCCATAGTTATAGAAAACAGATTCATGATTGCAGGAGTTAGGAGATGGGCAAATAAATAGTGATTAATAAGGGGCACAGGGTTTCTTTTGGGGGTGATAAAATATTCTAAAATTAAATAGTGATGATAGGTGCATAGCATTTTGACTATAATAAAAATTACTGGATTAAAAATTACAATAGATTTTAGCTTTTCCACTTCTCTCTCTCTCAAATACACACATATACACACCATGTATTAGAATTGAATGAAGATTTGATTGCAACTCTGCCTAACAGTAAGACTTTTTATGTTTGTTTAATATAAGGTGGGGCAAAAGTAGGTTTGCAGTTATTTATGTAGAAAATCATACAATAATAAATAATAATACAAGAGTAAACTCTATGTTGCATACTTACAACTGTGGACCTACTTTTGCCCCACCCTATATGTGATTCATCTTCACCTAAAATAAATTTTTTTAAAAAAACACTAAAATGGCCTTTGCTGGGTTGGGTGGAGTGTCATACCATACATACACCAAGAGGTTGCAGGTTGACTCCCGGTGAGGGGCCGTACCTAGGCTGTGGGTTTGGTCCCAGATCAGGGCGCATACAGGAAACAACCAGCTGATGTTTCTCAAATTGATGTTTCTCTCTCTCTCTCTCCCTCTCTCTCTCTCTCAAATCAATAAACATATCCAAGGTGGGGGGGGAAGCACTAAAATAGTTTAAATATTTTTGCAAATTTTATTAACCATTATCCTAAAATAATTTTGTTTTAACTTTGATATTTGTATTTGTTTAGTGCTTCATAACAAATATCATAAACTTAATGACTTAGAACAACACAAATATATAATCTCACAGTTTTTATGGGCCAGAAGTCCGAGAACGGTGAGTTGAGTCTTCTGCTCCCTATCTCATCAGGATAAAATCAAAATGGCAGCAAGGGATGAAGTTTCACTTGGGGCTCTGTGTCCTCTTTCATGTTAATTGAGTTTTGAAAGAATTCAATTCCTTGAGGTTGTGTGACTGAGTTCTTCAGCTCCTAAAGGCTGCCTATGTGGCCCTCTCCATAGCACGGAAGTTTGCTTCTTCACAGCTAACAGAAACACATTTCTGTCCCTTCTTCTGACTCTGATTTCTAGACCTTCTTTTAAATGGCTTTTCTAACTAGGTCAGGCTTACTCAAGATAATTCTCCTTTCGATTAACTTAAAGTCAACTGATTAGGGACCTTAATCACATTTTTAAAATTTATTGACCTTTATCATACCGTATGATCTAATCAAGGGAGTGACTCTTTTCAAATTCACACTGGAGGGGAGAGAAATATGCATATAGGTTGTTGGGGCTATCACATAATTCTGCCTACCATAGATTGTTCCATGTGTGCCACTCAATATGAACCTTGTTAAGTTATAAGCATATGCAAGCATGATTAGTGTTTGGACACCACTTGGGGAGACCTGGTCAAGCTGTATACCATCAGAGCCAGACTTGGCTTATGCATAAAACTTAACAGTAGCTCCCAACCCTGGCAACCCGTCAGAGTAACCTGGAAATTCTTGTTTTTCAATTTCTAGAACTTCTGGTTCAATATAGAAGATATAGCTAATCCCCTCTACCACACCACCACATGCACACACACACACACACCCCTATATTTTTGAAAAATCCAGATGAACAGCAAGATTAAGCTTCCTTAAGACTCTGCAAGCCACAATTAATTGAGAATAAAAACAGTACTATGAGTAAACTTTATGCTGACTTGCTACATCATTAAATTTGTATACATATATAACTAGCTTACTTAGTTTAAGCTCCAATTCCCCCTCACTTTTTATTCATAGGGGGAAAAGTGTAACATCAAAAAGGAAACCTGTGGTTTAAAAAATCAGACACATTTGAATTCAAATCTCCACTCCACTTGTAACTTGTTTATAATCTCCATAAATACTTAAAATCTCAGTCTCCTTTCCCCATCCATAGAGTGAGAACATCCTTCCCAATCCCATTCACCTCTCAGGAGGATGATGAAGATGAAAAGGACTGGCAAACTCTTCTAAACATATGTTGCTAGAGGAAAATTCGAGCCTTCGTTCTTCAGTTCCCTTGACTTTTGAACAGCAGCAATTCCTTGGCTCTGCCCTGTGGACATCCTGGGAGAACTAGTCCTCCTATCCCATATTTTGGGAAAGGGAGGAAGAGTTTCCTGAAATAGGGCTGCTAGGAAGCCTGCTGCCTTTCCTGTGGGCTGTCTTGCATTCTCTTTGTGAGATCTGCTTGATGGAAAATAACCATACATCTGCACACAGTGCCAGTTGTCTGTAGGTGGAGGGGAAATTTTTAATATTACATAACCACCCTCGCTCACACAGAATTACACATAAATTGGGCATGCGTGACCAATTATAGCACAAAATACCACTTCTGCACCACCTCACCATACTTCCTCTGCACCTACCCAGTCAGCCATGATTTGTAACCACGCACAACCAGCTCATTGACACTGGCTTACCCAGCCCCTTGTACTCAATGCTTTTCTCCTCCCACCAGTGGGAGAGGTTAGGAAAGGCAGGAGGTGGCCTAGCATGAATGGAAAGAGAAGTAAAGAATTCTGCATAAAAACAGGACTGTTAACAACTGAGACTTTAGCTTCTCTAACTTGCAAATAATATCTGTTTTATCTTGCTTAAAAATTTATTCAGAGCATGAAGATAATATATGTCACATGCAGTTTGTAATCTGTTAGGCACTATCTAATCATGTGGTTTAATGGCAGGATCTCAAACTGGGTCAAAAAAATTAGGAGGGAGTAATTTTCATTTCCTCAAACCTTTTTCCGTGTGCCATATTGCCCTATCATCATTAATTGTGCATGTGTAAATCATCCTTCTGGACTATGAGCTCCTTCAGAGAAGAGATTGTCTTGTTTGTTCAAAATTTTGGCTTTTACCAGAACAAGAGCAATGATCTGAGAAAGACAGGAGGGTCGGGAAGCTTGACTCTGGTTTATAGCTATATCCCCAGCACTTCTGTCCAGGGCCTGGTACAGATATTTGTTAGATAAATGAATAAAAAATGTTTGCTGGTATGAGTTAAAATGAGGCAAAATTTTATTTGACCAAGTGAAATGGCATTTGCTTTTATCTTGAGGAGAGAAGCAAGGCTGGCCGAAGGTAAGGTTTACAGTCTTTGTATGCCCTCTCTGTATGCCCTTTTCTTACCCTCTCACTTGCTCTCCCTGCCTCTCTACTCTGCTCCGATTCTTTGTACCTCGGCACATCTCCCATTATCTTATGACTGCTCAAAACCTTAGAATCTGGTCCAGGCCTCCTTACTTAAGCTTGCGAATTGCCTTCATTTTTCAGCCCTTTCCATTTACCACCTCCCCATTTCACTTCTTGTTCTGAAAGGTCATAGCAAAGTTGAGAAACCACACCCATACTTTGTATGAAGCATATAACTCTTCCTGTATTTTTGTGTCCTGTTTCTTGAGTGTCTTCTTTCTTTACCAGGACCCCAACTTCTCTCCCCCAAACCTCCACAGTCTACTCATTAGCACTACTTCTGCTTGATCATTGACTACTTACCACCTGCCTTATTGGATGGGATATTATTTGAATCAGTGTTCTCTAAAGAAGCAGAGCCAACAGGATGTACATACAGAAAAAGATTTACTGTAAGGAATTGGCTCACATGCATATGACAGCTGAGATGTCCCAAGATCTACAGTCAGAGAGCAGGGGACCCAGGAAAGCCAATAGTGTAGTTCCAGTCCAGTCCAAGTCTGAAGGCTTGAAAACCAGAAGAATTAATGATACAGTTTCAGCTGGAAGATTGGAAAGCTTGAGACCCAGGAAGAGCTGGTGTTTCACTTCAAGTCTGAGGGCAGGCAAAAGCTGGCATCCCAGTTTGACAGTGGTCAGGCGGGGTGCATTCTCTCTTACTCAGGGTATAGCCAACCTTTTTGTTCTATTCAGTTCTTTGACTGATTGAGTGAGGCCCACCCATATCAGGGAGAGCAGTCTGTTTGCCTAACTCAGTCTCATGATTCAAATGTTAATCCCATCTAAAACACCTTCATAGACACCCAGAATAATGTTTGACCCAATATCTGGGTACTCTGTGTCCCAGTCAAGTTGACATGCAAAACTAATCATCGCAGGTAAAAAACTCGTCACCTTAGCCACCCGCTAAATTTTTAATTCTTTTACCTTATTGTTTATCTGACCCATCTACTTTTTTTCTCTTACAGGAGTGTCAAACTCATTTTCACCAGGGGCCACATCAGCCTCATGGTTGCCTTCAGAGGGCAGAAATAATTTTAGGACTCTATAAATATGACTACTCCTTAACTGTTAAGGAGTTGAAATTATATTCAGCCCTTTGAAGGCAACTGAGAGGCTGATGTGGACCCCTGTGAAAATGAGTTTAACACCTCTGTTCTAGAACTTAAGGTGGCATCCCAAAGCAAGTGCTGTGAAATGAAAGAGGGTCACCACCCCCGAGCCTCTGCCGTCTCTCACTTCCCAAGCCTGAGGCACCAGAACTGGCTTCCCACAGGACGGCCCCTCCCTAATGGGCCCTGAGGCCTACAGGGAAGAATCTGTGGGAACCACGACCTCTTTTCTTCTCCTTCTCTGCTTCCTCTTCAACCTACAAATGCTGACTTTGTGCCTAAAACACATTCACCCTTTTTATTTATGTAACTTACCATGGATGCCTAATGGCTAGGCAGCCCAATCACCAATATTCATGTAGTTATGTAGTTAAATGTGTCAAACAAACATTATTAGAAGTTTTATTTGGTGCTAAACACTGTGGTTAAGTTAAAAGGACATGAGATGACTAATCAGAAGACTTGAGTTTGAATACTGGCACCGTGACTTGCTAGAAATATGAAAATAAACAAAACAGCAAATTCATTGAGCCCCCATTTTCGGACCTTTTTCCTTATCTGCCTTGCAGCATTGTTGCGAACATAAATGAAATAAGGGCTGATCTTGGTAATGCAAGTACTTTGTAAATAAGTTACTATTCCAAATATTGTGTATTGTTACATCATTTGCAGTCTTCACAACTTGTTTATATAAGCCTCCATTCATTACTTAAAAAAAAAAAAAAAAAACCTTTAAAAAGCCTCTGAAGGACAGGAGCCTCAAGCAAACTTTAGCTCCAAGAATCAGACAGAAAAAGAAGGAAAGAAATATACCCAAACTTTAGGAAAGGCAAAACTCAAAGAGCAGAAATGGCTGTGCGGTTGCTGCAACTAACAGAAGGGTACCGTCCTTAGAGGAGGTATTTCATTCACCGTAGCAGGACAAAGACAGAATCTTTCACAAAAGACCTTCATTTATCATAACAGTGATATTGGGTATCATGCAGACCAGCTGTGAGGCTCTCCAAGGGTGAAAGAGACAGGAAAAATCGTGTCCGAGTGTGGAGGGGAAGAGGGTCACAACTCCTCAGGGCAGCCGTGTAGCCCATGGGGCAGCAACAGCAAACAAGTCCCAGTTCGAACGCCAGCACAGCAAAGGTGGGGTCATGGCAGGAGGCATCCGCAGGGAGAATTCATATCTCTGCTTGCTCATGGATGTTCTTTTGTACTCAAGAAGCTTGGATGAATTATGAAAGACATTTATCACACATTAAAACATTCCAACATTGGAAAAAATTTACCGTCATTTATCAGCAGCTTGAAGCTACAATGTATTTTTCATTATATGATATGGAAACACATGCGCAATGAGTAGGTGTGTTTCTGGTCCAACACCAAATCCCCACTATTCTACTAGTAATTGAATTCAGACAAATGCAGGACAGGGCACTCCAGGTCATCAAGCATCTTAAAGTTAGAAACAAAAATCATTCCAAATGGTGCTTAAACCCAATGATAACTGAAACCCCCATACCAGATAACCTAACCTTTGGTATCACATTATGATGAGGGCAATGGGCTTGAATGTGACCTAGTCAAGTGAAGCTTATGTTCAACTATAAGCAGGATAGACTCCATCATATACCTCTTCTCTTAATCTAAACTCACCGAGACTTTTTCACTCTTAATGGCATCTGCTTCTCCATGGCCTGATCAGTCCTTAATTGTATCTAATTGATTGCAATTTGTACCCTGGAATTGGCCAATCACAACCTAATTTAGGAATGCAACAGCACTCTACATATCACTGTCTCCTTTGATCCTCTGACAGTCTTGCGGAGGTGTCACGGGTGTCAGGGGAGATCCTTTCACTCTCCTCTTTTGCTGAAAAAACTAAGTCCCAAAAAAATGGCTACCCCAAGGTCTAACCACTGCTAAGCATCCAAGCTGACGGGAGAGCCCAAGTTTCATGACTCCCTAGTCCAATGCTCCTTAAACATGGAAAAGAACCTCTTAAAGCTTAAGGCTGTGAGACCCTCACAATGTGCTCCTCTGGGGCATCTCGTAATTTCCTCTTCAGGAGCTCCTTAAGAATCGCATAAGGGCATATCCAGCTGGAACCATTTACACAAACTGTACAGCCCAGAGGCAGGGGATAGACTTAATGACCCTAGGCTAATCAATTCCTGCTTCCTAACACAAGGAGTGATTGCAAAGTAATGATCCAGCAGACCAAGACAAACATCACAGTTATGCATTAAATGAAGTTTCTGATTCTTCATTCCATGATAAATGTATGGTTAATCCTGATTCCTGATCCATCATAAATTGCTCTTCTCTTCAGGGTCACTAAGTGACATTGGACTGTGAGTTGTAGAGGAAGTTGAGTGGGAGAGCTTCAGCTGGACTGGAGTGGGTGCAGTATTGTAGGTATTGCAAGTGTTCGCATTAATCTGTTGCCATCTGTCCTTATTTTGCTGACCCACTCAATCAGACATTGTAAATATTAACAGCATAAAAATGCTTTTCTTCAATAGGCACACATACCTTCTTGCTTCACCTCGTGAACCTCAGACACCCCTTGGTTATCTCAGGCAATGCCACAACGATCCCCCAGCTCCTGAAGTGGCTCTGCACAGTGATGCCATATAAGACATTTTTCTAAATCCATGACCGGGTTTTTAGATTCCATTTCAGGGGTCCAATGCCCCTCGACTTGGCAGCAGATTTTATCCCCTCTTACACAGTAAGATCCAAAATGCAGCCTTTAGCTCATCCTCTGAGAACGTGGACTCAGACTGGAGTGGAGAAGGCTAAGCCAACTGCTTTTTATTCTTCCAAGCGGATTGTGACAGAGGCAGCAACACTCCTACCCCTGTGCCCCCACCATCCTGCACATCAAAAACGGAACTGCTCCTATGTTCGTGCTACTGTCCATTGTATGGAAAAGCTATTCATGAGATGACCTGAGTGAAAGGTTCCAGGCAAGAGCCTTGACTTATAATTTCTAAGGAATCTGCCATGACGGGGCCAGTGAGGGCTGTCTTTGAAGTCTTTATCATCCTGAGTTTACTTTGGCAACTTTTCAAAGAATTGAGTAATCTTAAAGGTCCATTTTGCTGAGAACTTTTATCTGCATTGCAGTGAATGCTGTGGTGCTCTGCCCAGATCCACCCTCCAAGACTGAGACACTCAATCCTTCAGCAGTCAGCAATGTTGACCCCTTACGGCTCTCAGCGGAGGCCCTCTCTAGTATTTGCCCTAGAAAGCCATGGTCACAGACCATCCCCTACAGCCACCCACATGCCGTAACTGGTCACAGCAATGTATAAAGACCAAATGCCCTAGCCCCAACCCAGGACAACTCTGCAAGGCTAAGCCAACGTTAGAGATCCTCAAAGGGCCCTGTGGTAAGGGTGACAAACACCTGAGGCTTTTGTTGGAAC
>PVKM010024169.1:0-20692 GCA_004027735.1 Carollia perspicillata
TGTGTGTGTGTGTGTGTGTGTGTGTGTGTGTGTGTGTGTGTGTGTATGTGGAGGGTGGTGTAATTCACTGTTCAGGGCTGTATTTTCCTTCCCTTTCACATATTCTTGATTATAAATAAATTAGAACATTTGGAATGCGGTAAATTTAACACCTCCTCCTCAAGTGCCCCAGAAATGCTTTCCTGTACATGAGTAAATGGAGAACAATTGGTGCAAAGTACCAGAAAAGGACTTTGCTAGCCCAGGTGTTTTCTGGGGGTGTGGAGGTCAGCTGTGGCTGGCAGGCAGGCATTTTTATTTTCAAGTGTGGTCTCTAGTTTCACCCAGAGAACTGTGTTTAGGGTTACCTAAGTGGTGCATGGAGTGAAGCCACTGGGCTCTTGTAGATGTTACAGTGAGGTCGAGTCTCACACGATGGGGCATTCTGCATGGGGTGCGTCTGCTGGTGGGCTCCATCGGGACAATGTGTTCATGTCCTGTGGGCCATTTTTTGGTGGCAGGACCTCTATTCTTATCTCCTCTGTGACTAAATCAGTTGTGTGTCCTTGGATGGCCTACTAACGTCTCTGAGCCACAGTTCTCATACCTACTCATAATAAGGAGAATAATGGAATCTTTCAGCGTTGTTTTGAATATTAAATGAGATAATATGCATAGAGAGCTCCTGTGAACTCTGAAATGCTATGCATCGCTAGCTACTATAACCATCAGGTCCTTCACCACAGACTTTCAGGTTTGAGTTTGTTGTTTGTCAAAATTACGAAGTAGGTAAATGAATCTCAGCCCCTTCCCTCTCCCTCTCCTGCATCAAATGGTTTTGGAGTGTGTGAGCAGTTCCCCACTGTGCAAACGTTCTCTATCCCCAGACATTCCCCGTGTCTTTCATCAAACACAGTTATCCTTGTGTTTTCTCTTTTCCTCAGCCCACGCCCGTGCTGAGCTATGTATGGTTAGGTAGGGTCATAATAAACTTCTCTGCAAGGATAAATAAAGAGGCATCCTTCCCAGTATATTTACTTTATCTCCCAAGAATAGAAGAAAGTAGTTTTGCTAAATGAATGAATTTCAAATAGTGAACTATCATGCATCTGACACAGGGTTGTGGAGGGAAAGGAGAGGCCCCTTCTGGTGCCCCTTGGGGGGTACCCTCTGGGTGGCACCTCTTTGACATGGCAGGTGCTGCCAGCAGTGTCTCGTTAATTTATATGGGACATATTTTATATAGGATTTGAATTGGCCAGCAAGTGGTGCTAGAATAAAAATATAAAGAATAATTCAAGTAAGAGTCAGGGTAAATGAAATGTTAGGAGCATGGGGAGAAGCCGAACGAAAGCCTATAGGCTACGGGGCTTGCACAGTTGCTGCGTGTGGGCTGTGTGTTTGTGAGCTACCTGGAAAGCAAGTTGAAAAAGAAAATGTAGTCTAACCATGAGAGAAAAAAAAATTCACTGGCTACTGTGGAAAGCAAAGATTGCTCAGTGCTTAATTCCCTCCAGAGCTTCACTGACAATAGGAGATTGTAGCCCCAAGAGCATCTTGCAGTGAAATTGAAGCAGATTTCTGGCCTCTCGTTTCTTGACACACAACTTCCAGCAACTGGTGTTAGCCTGCCACTTTGGGTGAGCGTGGTTGAAATACACAGCTTTCAATGGCTGTCCCAATGGTTTGGGACACTGAGAAGGAACTTTCACTTCTGCCAAGCCAAAGGGCACATGAGTTTTTGAAGGATATGCTGAAGATAGCATATAGTGTTTCCTTTCACGCCTGGGAAGATTTGAACAGGATGGGCCGCATCTTAATCCTGCCTAGAATTTTCTGAATACATGTGGGCAGCTCTGATGCTCTAGGAGAAGCATCAGTCATGGCATGAGTGATGTGGAAGCTAAGCCAGACCTAGGCTTGGTTTTATGTATGAAAATGGTTACTTCGAGAAGGGCGGGAGAGGGTCATTGGCTTGTCAGGAGGAGCTTGGAAGAACCTGGCTCTGTGACCCAAGTTCAGCCCACTGTGTCTCGTGAGCAGGTCCTATGGCCATCTTTGTGGGTCTCCTCACCTCCCTGTGGAGTAAATGCTCATTGTCTCAGGTCCCCCGTAGTTATGGCAGCCTGTTCCCTACATTGAAGGAGCCTCCAGCTAATTTGCTCTAAGTGCAGATGAGATTTTTCCCCTGTGCATTAGTTGTAGCATTTGGACATTTTTTTAAAAAGTAAGCAAAACCAAAAAAATGTAATTTCAGTCACTGAAATTCTTTTATTTATTTTGGAAACAATATACACTCTAATAGGCTAATGTTGAAAAATTAAAAAGAGCCCAGCAATCACCTTCCATGTCTTTAAACAATATTTTTCTCCTATTTGTTGAAGAAATGCAGTCTCAGTACACACAATGCAAAAGCTTGAAGATACTAAAAACCCCATGATTCTGCCACCCAGAGATAATTGCTATCAACATTTCCTTCCATTTTCTGTGTATTTATATCTATATATGCACACCTAAAGCCATGTATTTTTATGTTGATATTCATATCTTCATAGATTAATGGGAAGATTAGTATGAACATCAAGATATGTCCGAGTAGTCTTTTTTTAAAAGATTGTATTTATTTATTTTTAGAGAGGGGAAGGGAGGGAGAAAGAGAGGGAGAGAAATGTCAATGTGTGGTTGCCTCTTGTGTGCCCTTACTGGTGGTGACCTGGCCCTCATTCCAGCATGTGCCCTGACTGGGAATCGAACCAGTGGCCCTTTGCTTTGCAGGTTGGCACTCAATCCACTGAGCCACATCAGCCAGGGCCCAGCAGTCATTTAAAGACTGTGGAAGACTCTAGTTTCAGAAGAATTATTCCAAATATATCACTGGGGAGAGGTAGAAAGGTAAAGAGATCTGGTGGATAAAATGCATCTTGGCTTTACTATCTGTTAATTTAGAGCCTCATTTTTCTCACCCACGAGATCCATATATATTCTTCCTTCTTATGCTTATTGTAAGGACTTAAAGACGCAATGGACATGAAATACTCATGCCTGGCATATAGCAGGCTCCCACAAATGGGAGCTGTTGTTGTTGCTATTCCAGATCTGAGTAAAGTGAGTCTCAGCTGGAAATGAGCCTAAGATCACACAGCTAGTGGTACATACGGGTTTGAACTGCAGTCTGTCCGACTTTGAAGCTCATGTTTTTTATACTACACTAAGTCGATGGCTAAAAAGAAAAGATTATGTTTATCCGGTAGTCCGATGTATTTCATTTCTTGTGCATTATGCATCTGAGGAGTGGATGCTGATGCTTGGGAGTTCATAGCTGCCTTTTCCAGCAACTTCGAGGGAAGCAACACATTGTGCTCTGTGTTTGGATGTGCCCCCTCCTGTAGTGGCATCCACAGCTGGTGGCATCTGCAGATAACAAGGGAGGAGGGGTTAATGTGTGTGTTTGTTTTTGCCGGGAAAATGGCAATGAATTTCATGCTCAGGGGTGCTGACTACTACTTAGCAATGAAGCTTTTTTCCACTAGATTAGGAAACAGATGTTTTCTGGTCCATTGAGGTATCATTTTCTAGGGCTGTTGACCTCGATTCTTGGATTATCATCATTCTGCCTGGGTCCAGCGCTGTAGAGCTTTTAATCTGCAGAAACTCTTTTGTGTATTTATCCTTCTCTGCTCAGTGTGATCTCTAAACCCTTAATTCATGGAAGCATAGTTCAGATTCAGGACCTGGGATTATTTAGTTTTGCTCTTTTTAACCGTAATAATGTATGAGGGCCCTTGCCTGGTGAATTGTCTTGGGATCAGTCTTATTTAAAAAAAAATTAAATTTATTGGGGTGACACTGGTTAATTAGATCATGTAGGTTTCAAGTGTACGTTTCTATGATACGTGATCTGCATATCACATTGTGTGTCCACCATCCAAAGTCAGCCACCTTCGGTCAATCACCGTGTGCTTTTTACCCTTTGCTAACCTCCCTCTCATTGGTAACCACCACTGGGTTGTCTGTGTCTATGAGTTTCAGTTTTATAGCCCATGTATGAGTGAAATCTTATATTCTTAATTTTTTCTAACTTATGTCACTTAGCATGTTATTTTCAAGTTCCATCCATGTTGTCGCAAATGGCAGCATTTCATATTTCCTTATGGCCAAATAGTATTCCATAGTATATATGTACCACATCTTCTTTATCCAATTATCTACTGAAGGACACTTCAGTTGTTTCCATATTTGGCCACTGTGAATAATGCTGCAATGAACATAGGAGTGCGTATATCTTTGTGAATAAATGTTTTCAAATTTTTGGGGTAGGTACCCAGAAGAGAGGTGCTCCATATTCACTGCTGGTGGGAATATAAGCCAGCACAGCCACTATGGGATCAGTTTTTACTGGCTTCAGTCAGAATCTTTGACTTCTCTGGCATTCCCACCTTCCTTTCTGAGGTGGCATTTTGAAGTAGTAAAAACAGAATCACACGAGCTAGAATTCATTGACTACTTATTATTCTCCTTGTTGCTATAGTAACAAAAGTACTCCCAAATCTCAGGGACTTAATACAGCAGTTCTTTTCTTGCTCATGCTAAAATGCCACATTGTAGGTCTATAGGGATTTCTGCACTCCATGGCCATACTGTGTCCCAGGATGAGAGCAGCATTATTTTCATGCTTCCATGGCCCCCTGTTAGTGGGAAGGGAATGGCTGTCTCTTTGGCTCTTTAAGCTTCCTTGCACACCACAAGCACACAGCCAACCCCTATTTCAGATGGAGCTTGAAAGTGCAATTCTACCATGTTCCAGGAAGGACAGGAGAATCAGAATACATGGGAGCCACCCTGATGACCACTGTACCTTCTGGTACAGACTGTGTGAGGTGCCTCACATATGTCATCTGTCATCTTTGCCCCAATTCTGTAAGGTAAGGGTCTTATTTCCATTTTGTAGGTGTGAAAGCAGACTCGGAGAGGTAAGATGAAATGCCCATGGGCACACTGGGGTGGGATGGAAATCCAGTCTGACCGATACTGAAATTTATGTACTTTTACTGCCTTTGACAGCCTAGACTTTCACCTTTTCCCTTAACTGGACACTTCCCATGGATAATAATGTTGCCAGTTAATATCCCTCCTGTGATTGACTTCTATAGGTCCCATGATTGGGGAAAATGGCCCTGGGAGGCTTAAAGTGACAATTGCTGATGACCCCATGAAAGTATCCAGCTGGGAGCTGGTCCACTGAATCATGTGTGTAGGGATGTGGAGAATTCAGAGGTGACTAGAGAGGAAATGGGGGTCTTTTGAGGCAGTCAGAAACTGGACACATACTTGGTCATGGGACCCTAGGGACCACAATGTGACTGGTAGGCTAAGGCTAACACTGATTATAGTTATATGTTCAAGGGGAGGTTTGTTTTTTTATTTACCTAAGTGACAATTTGGATATGACCTGGATTGCCAATCCAGAATTATAGTACAGGTGAAATGCTACCCTTGAAATGACCCGGCCTGTGATCGGTGGCCAGGAAGAAGTCTGGATCTGGTCTCTTCTGACGATATAGACGAGAGTGTTCTCCTGGGAAGCCAGTCTGCACTAACAGACCTACAACCTACTGATGCCCAGGACCACCTTCTCTGGTTCTCATAACACCTCGTACAAGGGAAATAGTACCACTAACGTGGAAGTGAATGAATTTAGGGACCTTGAGATAGATTTGAAAAGCAATTCCCTGCTTCAAAAAACATTCAGAATTGTGATGAAATGAATCTGAATTAGTAGATGTCTTCTATCTGGACTTCCTACCAGCTTCTCCTTACTTTACACATACCATTGCCAGTGTTACCCATGTTAACTTACTGACACTTACTGTCACTTGCTGACTGGGTAACTTCTGATGGCTTCTCATTGCCTACAGGGTAAATGTCAAACACCTTAGCAAGTCACACATAGCTCTTTGTGATTCTGATTTTTACCTACTAATAAAATATTTGTAATGTGTATGCAGTGGTGTTGTTCAGGAAGTTTCTGCATAACAGAGGACCCATTTTTAACTACCCACCAAACAAGAAGAAAATTCCTGCTGAGAGGGTGCAGAGAAAAGCTCGGTCTTCCGCCTGTGTTTTTCCTTTACTCTCACACTACTACAGTGTTGCTGACTCAACTGCGTGGCGACCCCCTCCACCAAACGATTCTCAGACACCGGCTTGTTTTCCTACAATTTAACTCAATTTTGACACTATCTTCCTGGATATAGCATCAGATCCCACAAATTAAGGGTTCAGTCTCAGGAGACTGCTCCTTGCTGATTTGGCTACAAATTGAGGGTTCCTACGACCTCTTCCTCCTTGGATTTGATTATTTGATAGGACAGCTCATAGCACCCAGAGAAACATGTACTTATCAAGGATGTGATAAAGGATACGATGAACAGCCACATAAAGAAATACATAGAGTAAGGTCTGTGGGGTCCTGAGTGCAGGAGCTTCTGCCCCTGAGGAGTTGGGGCATGTCACCCTCCCAGGACATGTTCACCAAACTAAAAGCTCTCTGCGCCTCTGTGGAGCATACTTTTTGGACTTTATGGAGGCTTTATTACATAGGCATGATTAATCATTAACTCTATTTCCAGCTCCTCTCCCCTCTCTGGAGAATGAGGGGCGGGGCTGAAAATTCCAAGCTTCTTTCTATTCATGGCTTGGTCTTTCTGGTGACTAGCCAGCCATTGGTCCAGGAGCCAGTCGGGAGTCACCTCATGAGGACAAATGATGCAGCTATCACCCAGGAAATCCAAGGGATTTAGGAATTGTGTGTCAGGAACTGGGGTCACAAACCACATAGTGGAACAAGAGATGCTCTTCGTGCTCCTATCGCTCGGGAAATTAGGGTTTTGGGAGCTCTGTACCAGAAACGGGCAGAGACCAACATACAGAGATCTATTTTCCACGATCTCACAGAGGAGTTTTATCTTTCTTCCCCACTCAGCAATGTGCTGCCCTTGTGGAGAGAAGATAATTACAAGAAAGATGGAGGATTCAGGATTTTGTAACCTTTCCCTGCCTGTGCTCACCGAAGACGGAGGCCTCTCTCTGGTTTGGAATAAGCCAGAAGTAGGCTTCTCATAGTCGACCAGACCTGAGGAACAAATGTTCCACGTGGATGCTGTGTGAAGAGGATCTGGATTCAGTCATTGCAGGGGCCTTCCTCGGTCACCGGGCATTGGTTATCGTGTTGCCATGTAGTATGTACGGAAGAAGAATTGGAAAGTGATCTCCTAGCCTGCTCTGTGGCCTGTATGGACATATCCACTTATAGACACCAAATATTTTATGGCTTTCATGGCCGAAATCACATTTTACCGTGTTCATCCAATCCTTAGGCAAACATAAACTATTTTGTATATAGTTTCCCAGATTGGGTGTGGCCTCCATTTAGTGAGGAGGGTCAAGATTCTGGGGCTCAGAATGGGTAGGTCTGGTGGGCAGATGCCTTTTTGACTCACAGATGCCTTTTAAAAAATAAATGTATTGGGGTGACATTGAGAAATAAGGTTACACAGGTTTCAAGTGTACATTTCTATGATACATGGTGTGTATATTGCATTGTGTGCCCACCACCTGAAGTCAAATCATCTTCCATCGCCATATATTTGACTCCCTGTACTGTGCTCCCCCCCGCTCCCCTCTGGTCAACACCATACTGTTGTCTATGTCTGTGAGGTTTGTTTGTTTTTCTTGCTTGTTCATTTGTCACTTTCAGTTTTAATATCTCGAATATGAGTGAAATCATATTGTTCTTAATTTTTTCTGTCTGACTTATTTCGCTTACTATGCTGCCCTCAAGGTCCATCCATGTGGTCGCAGATGGCAGTATTCATCTTTTCTTATGGCTGAGCAGCATTCCACTGTACATATATGTGCACATCTTTCTCCAATTATCTGTTGAAGGCCATTTGGGTTGTTTGCATGTCTTGGCCGCTGTGAATAGTGCTGCTGCAGCAAACACAGGGAGCATATATCACAGATGCCTTTTGAGAAGTTCCCAAGTGCCTGGAGGTGCAGCTCACACGAAGGGGTTGGGTTCTGAGGCATCTCCACCCTTCGTCCAGAAGAGTTTTCTTTCTCTGGACAGCGACCTTTTATAGCTGTTCCCTGTGTGCCATGCTGAGGTACAGCCCGGCGGCAGGAGCGTCTCCTGATGGCTTCTGTGTGACGTACAGAATGAGGAAGGCTGTTTCTACATCTTGCCCTTGATGAGGCAGAAATATTCCACATGGTTACTGAGAAAAGAGGCTGTAGAGTCAGTCACAGGGGTCTCCTTCGGGCGCTGTGCCCTTGGTCATGCCTGCTTGTACAAGTGCACGTCTGTGTGGGGAAAACACTTGCTCTTCTTTCCTGAGACATGTAGCCTGGACAGAGGGAAGCTACCTGTGACTCCTCCTGAGTCCCCATGTTCAAGACCCGCTTGGGACATCTGTAAATAACAATTATGACTTTCCCCAAATAGCTGGTAAGTGATCTTTTCAGCAATTAAAAAATGGAATTTATAGGTTTTGTTCCTTTGGGGCAATACTCTCCTGTGCTTAGCCACCCCATACTTTGTGGCTTGCTTTGGAAAATACATTTTTTTTTGGAAAATTCAGTAAGGTGTTTCCTGGAGTCAGATCTTTTCTGGGTATGCTTAATAGTAAGTTAGTAGAAATTTTTAGCTTGGTGTTGGCACTTCCAGCCTCACTGGGAGTCTGCTTATAGCACTAGAACAGCCAGTGTGTGGGAGGTGAGGCTGAGAGTGGAGGCTGATTCTGCAAAACGAAGTGTGTTTCCCACATGGGTCCTCGGATGCCCTCATTCCTTCTCTTCCCTGCCTTCCTTTCATTTCACACTCCCTTTTGTGCTTTTGAGGATACCCCCTGCTTTATGCATTTAGCCTTGCTCTGTCGTTTCCACTGACATACACACTTTTAAAAAAATGATAAGTCTGATACAAACTTCATGCCTGGAGCAAAAAAGGAATAGGATACTGGGCTTAAAAATACACAAGTGTGTCCTGTCTCTCTGTTTCTTGCATCTTGTTCTGCTTCCATGGAAGACCCAGATCTGTGCCCCTGGGTGAAATGCTGAGACTTAACCTGGTCGGAGGATGGTGGGGTCCGAGCTGTTCGGTGCTTTCATTAGGAGGAGCCTTTGTGACCTTGGCCAGTGGTGATGGAGCAGTGACAGTTGTGTGAGCCAAATGGAGCCTTCCCTGGCTTTGTGGTATTTTGGAAATAACTTTCAAGCTCAGTCGTCAGTGAGAAAGAAAAGAGCAGGTATTCATTTCCAGGACAGGAAGAGGGGTGGACCAAATGGTAAATAAAATCTCAATGTATAATTTTCTGGAAGTTAAAATGGTGGCTTCTTATTATAGTGATCATTTAACTGATTAATGAACAATCGGGATGGCAAAGCGGATTCAAAAGAGCATTGGGAGCCGTAAGTATAAAGAGTCAGTGACACAAAACGTGGCCTCAGTAACATTTGCTGAAACACGACTGAGATACATAACATTATATAAGGTGATAAAACCGTTACCTTTGGCTTATGGGACAAAACCCTGGGACAGAAATCATTTGCAGTGCATCAGTCTTCTCTGCAAGTTAATGTCTAACTTTACGGTCGGGACCCGAAAGGGCAGTAAATGTTAAGTCAAGTTACTTTCCATAAAGCATCGGGTACCCTTATGTGGCTTTGTCAAACAGTGCTCCACGCGACTGTGAAAAGGCACCTAGTCATGTTTTTGATTTACTTCCAAATTTAAGATAATGGTTCCTGACAGTGCATAATGGAGCCGTTGCAGAAGAGGGGCCTCTGGCGAACATCCGAACAGTCTTCCGATTTCTCGTTTGATACTCACGTTGAATGGTTAGCTCTTTCAGGGCCTCGATGTTGTCGGTTTGCTTTCTCCCACTTTCTTTCCAGTGTGGCATGTTGTGACTATTTTCAGGGATGACGGCTGCTAGGAAAACCATCTGGATCGATATTCTTTTCCTGTCCAACTCTCTTGTTTTTAACTCTTGGTCCAGGTTGGAAAACTCTAGTCACAGAATAAAAATGTATATCTTTAAATGGCATGCTTATTTTTGGGAGGGTATAATTTCAAAACAAAATTGTATTTTTGTCTAGTTCCAGAATATAGCTTTAAATGAATCTTGCAAAGTCACTGACTATTATGTCTTTAAGTTTATAAGCAACGTTTTTCTATTTTTGAATTGAACATTTTCAGATTTTCTCTTTACTGCCTCCCGAAAGGAGGTTTGCTTTTGCTAATGGGTTGATCTTTTGTGCATACACAGACACACAAAACACAACCACGCATATAATAAATCTTACTAATTAAGACTTCATGAAAGAAAAATGTCATTAATTGTACACCCTTGATTCTTAGTTAGAAAAAGCTAAATGTTGCCAAGTCCCGTGAGTCCTTTGTAACGCCTGCTGTGCCGACTGTTTTAGGTGTCAGTTACTTATTTAATTATATTTCAGGAGCTATTTTTGGACCCCCAGTGTGACAGAACTACAAATGATTTTAATAGATTTCCATGGTCATTTGTTTTTACTCTTTTGGAAGTGCTTAATCTCAAGGAAGATGCTGCCAAGTTGAAGTCTAAGATGAGAACCCTAGGGATTGTTGGGAAGAGGGGCAGGGTGAGCTCGAGTCAGACAGAAGGTAGGAGCTCTGTGTCATCTACCAGAAACCCACTTTAAATATAAAGACACATACTGATTAAAAGCAAATGGGTGAGGAATGATACCCTATGCTAACACTAACCAAAAGAAAGTGGGAGTAGCTCTATTAATTTCAGACAGAGCAGATGTCAGAGCAAGGAAAATGACAAAGAATAAAGAAGAGCATTGCATCATGATAGAGGGGTGAATTCTCCAAGAAGCCATAATAACCTTTCCGTATTTGTCTTTTTCTTTTTTATAATATAATGATCTGTAATGTGTATGCGCCTTACAACAGAGTGTCCCCCTACATGAGGCAAAAACGGACAGAACTGCAATGAGAAATAGATGAGTCCACTGTTATAGCTGGAGACCCAGCTCTCCTCTCCCCAGCAGTGGAGCTGTAGGGAGGGGTGGGTGTGGTGTGGGGCAGCCCGGGAGGCACTGGTGCTCCGGGAGTCCTGGGCATGTGTGTTCAGGGCTCTCTTCTCCAGTTTCTCCACATCATGGTCTGAAGACCGCATCACGAAGGGGGTGGTTAAAAACATGTAGAATTCTGGTTTCCACTTAGAACCACAATCTGGTGGTGAGTCGAGGAAATCACATTTTAAACAAAACTTCCAGGTGATTCTCAAAAATTTGAGAATTGCTTGAATGAATGTGTGTTAACTCTGCCTCCCCCTTTTACCCCTTGACCCTTGTCACAAATAAAAACAAAACAAACGAAACATCCTTTCATTGCAATCATTAAGCTTTCTATTAAGACAAAAGCTATCAGATTAAAGCAATTCATAGGAAGGAGGAAATGTCAAAAAGCAGTCTTGAGGGTGTTAGTCGTTTAGGTAGGGAAGAATTTTCTTATAGAAGACTCACTAGTGAGGCTGTGCTCAGCGGGAGATTTTGGATCTGAAGCCCTGGCTTCCTGCTTTGCAGTGGCTTTAGACCTCAGTTTTTCGAGGTACCAACTTTCTCTTAAGTAGGATACTTGATTTCATGAGGACTTCCCTTTTCCAGATGAGGCTGGACAAGAGGATTTTCTGAGTGGGCCTGGATATTTGAGGTTAGAAGGCCCCTGGACACACTGTGTGTTGACTGGGAGAAAATGAAATGGAAGTCTGTGTGTGATGTTCATGCCACAACCTAAGCGTCAAGTGTGTTTATACCTAGTGTGCAAATTCCAGTCTTTTCTGTCACCCTATGGGTGTGCTTGTGTGTACGTGCACTTTTATGTCTGGGGCCATAGGTACACGTGTGTGCATATATGTTGGGTTGGCCAAACATTTTGTTTAGTATTTTCCCTAAAGTAAAAGACGCATTTTCCATTTTCATCAATAACTTTACTGATTTGGTTATTCTGAGTATGTCAGCTATCTCCCGCATGTTATGACATTGATTTTCTCAATTAATATCTTGATTTGATTGCTATCAACTTCAACTCATGTACCCAATCCATTTTCAATATTAAAATGGCTACACAAAAATTTACTAATTTTGATAAGTTTTTTTGAATGCCTGTTGATATTACAGCTGTCACAATGCAGTCTAACAGAATTTTTTGAATAAAGTTAAAGAAAACTACACGCTGCTAGAGCCATCTTATGGAACAAGAAACACAAACTTTTTGGCTGACCTAATATGTGTGTATATATACATATGATAATATGGCCATATTTTATAAATACACACACGGTGAGATAAAAAAGTCGTCCTTGCACCGATGTTCCTTTTTCCACAAGGGTGCCTGCTGAACTGGGGGAGCACCTAACAAGGAGAACGAAATCAGTGACTCAGTTATTACCATCTTATATTCATGCTAATGTTCTTTTTCAAGGAAAGGTTGCTACTAATCATGGTGCAATACTTTTTCCCTCTTGCTCTACATTAAAAGCCATAAGAACATCTAAGCTTTACATCTAAGACACTGGGAGAGAATTGTTAGTCACGTGTCTTGTGTCTGCTTTGGTATGAGCTAGTTTGCTTTCAAAACTTGTTAAAATGACTTAATGATCCAGAAACTCGACTGGTCTACTGCCATTTCAGCAGGAAGGGATGGTTGAGTAGAAGTTGATTTGGCTTGTGCCATGGGCCAGGAAGCGTGCCAAGAGCTCAGTGTGGACCATCTCATTTCATGATGGAGGTTTGTGCCAATTCACAGTTGAGGAAACTCAGGCTCTGAGAGCCAAGTAGCTTATCCCAGGTGACACAGCTAGGAAAGGCCAAGGCCAGGATGTGAACTGAAGTCCCTTTCTGTTTAATACCACTGTCTGGGACAACAGGCCAAATTATTTTTTTTTCTGACCTGAGGAGACACGTAGTGCAATGCCCTAAAAATAACCTTGAACTCCGCTTGAGAATCAGATGGACAAGGGTCCAGTAATCAAGGCACAGAACAACCTAGACAGGAATAGCATTCATTTTTCAGTGTGGGGAGAAGTTATTTCTTAAAACAAATTGATGAGCCTGTGGCCTTGAGGAAAAAAGTGCTGAAGAAGCATTCTGCTTTCCTTTGGTCTCGGAGCCTCAATCGGTGCTGCTAGAAAGAGGAGGTTGTAAAGCAATTCGTGATGCTGGGCAAGATGGCGACTTTTGATGCTTCCCCTTTAAAGAACGTTGCTTGTAGGAAAGGCAGGAGAGGGACAGGCATGGGTCCTGGAGAGGGCCAATCCATTTTGCTCTATTTTATGGTATCTCCTAATCTTTTGCTTCTACCATTATTGCTAAACATGAAGAATTTTATGATGTGGTTAAAAGTCACTTCCGCCCATGTCCTTTGTTAATATAATGCATGAAACAAGCTCCAGTTGACCTTCTCACTGTCCCTAGATTTTTTTATAGACACATTTTAGGAATAAAATGATTCAAGCACTTTTAAATTCCACTTGAACTTATATTGTGCACTAACTTATATGCCTTTTATATTGTACCTTGCAAACAGATATTTCTGCAGGTTTGGGGTGAGTACCCTGTGACCTTTGTTTTAAAAGTTTTACCTGCTGGGCTGGACAGCCTTGCAAGTTCTAGAGGGCTGAAGGCCATGGTGACATTTTCTGTGGTGTGGTGGCGGGGTGAATTTTGATTCACACATTAAGCCTTGGAATGTGAGTGGGCTGCTGGGGAGCGTCGGCTGGCCAGGCTGTGGGGAGGCAGCCACACAAAAGGCACACAGTCACATTCCTCTGGGGCTACCCGGCAAGCATGCTGGCTGCTTGCCATCTGGCGTGATCTCTGGTGTTCTCTTGGGAGTGGATTCTTGGATTCCTCGTAGCCCTGGGAGCACAGCGATCCCGGGAGGCACGGCTTCTGGCAAGGCTCGAGCTGTGGAGCAGTTCATGGAGGACACTGCATAGCTTCTGCAAAAATCATCCTCCTGGGAAGAGGCTGGGCATCCAGGGGCTGGGAGCATGGGGAAGACCCTCGGATTGCAGTGATTTGATTCTGGCCCTGCCAGGTATCTGGCATGGTCCCCTCCAGGCACCAGATTTGGAAGTGCGTTATGGGAGGAAATTGCATGAAAGGTTCAGGTAATAAATGGGATGTTCAGTGTCCAGTGAGGCTTGTCAGTGCTTAGAGCTTCCCCAAGTTCCTTCTGAAGAGTCCTGGGGTTTCTTTGAATAAGGCAGAGCCTTGCATTAAAGTGTCCTCTCTCTACAGAACACTGTGCTAGCAGCTGGCAAGCACACTCTTTACAATGCGGTGATCTTTTGATAAGAGCTCATTCCTGGAAGGCAAATGGAAACTTCCAATTAAAACTCAGTCCAGGTTGTGGGGTGAGATTATGAGAAAATAACACCAAATGTAGGCACAAAACTGGGAAAGGGAGGTGGAAGACTGCAGAAACTAAAAGGGCAACAAATACCATATGATTTCACTTACACATGAAATCTAAGAAACCAAATAAATGAACAAACTCATAGATATAGAGAACAAACTGGTGGTTGTCAGATGGGAGGGTACTTAGGGGGGGTGAGTGAAAAAGGGAAAGGGACTAAGATGTACAAACTGCCAGTTCCAAGAACACTCACCAGATATTAAGTGTAGAATAGGGATTATAGTCCATTATACTATAAGAACTAGTTATAGTGTCAGATGGATACTAGAATGATTGGGGCAGTCATTTCTTAAGTTATATGAATGTCTAATCACTTATACACCTGATATTAATATAGCATTGTATGTCAACAATAATTGACAAATAAAAAAATTAGAAAAAAAAAGAAATTAAAAGTGGCATTAGGATCAACAAATCAGAGAAAAGAGAAGACCAAGGCAAGTGACACTTTTGACACCTTAATAAGTTCAGCAAAAACCGATACTCTCAGGAGTGAAAATGGCAGACATGTCGAATGTTTAATCTCAGTATTAAAAAAAAGAAACCAAGCTAAACCACAAAGTTGTTTAAGATGATAACATGTGAAATACAAAGTAAAAAGTTAGAACAGAAAAAAAAGACCAGACTAGAATGAGGAAGCAAAGCATTGAAAGCCAATTAGGAAAAATTCAAACTCTGGAATTTAATTGTTTGTCCTAGAGTTTTTAAGAAAACAAAGATGATCTTGGAGGGCAGAACAAGTCACCCTAACTCCTATTGCTGGAAATGTACTAGAATAAACTATTCTCAAGGGAGTAGTAAACATTTGGAAGCACATGTGGTGCTGGTTTCATTTTGCAAAACAAGAACTGTATTACCCCAATGGCATCTTCATTTATGGCTGGAAGTCTTGCTGGGTGAGAGAAGTAGGGCCTCGCAAGTGGCTGATGTTCTGCAACATCCACGCTGCCGGACAGTCCCACCAGCCAGCGGTGCTCGGTCTGAAACACAGCCGCCTCTCCAATGGGTGCACGGAAGTGCTGCTCGGTGGGAACTTGCAGACATACTCTGTGTGCCAGAGGGCTCCAATGTCATTTTATATGAATCAATAAAACACCGTTGTTTAAACTAGAGGTCAAAGCATGAGATCCCCGGTAGGGTCAGATAGGCGATCTGAACGAACGAATGAGAGCAGAGTCGGCGCCCTGGCCAGAGGGGCGGCCACGGGCTGTGCTCCGGCTCACTGCCATGCGCACGCTGAGCTGGTGCTGCCTGCTCAGTTGAGTGTTCATGGGAGGCCAGCTTTTCTGATTTTAGGGGAAATGTGATTTTTTAATGTTGGCTTTTAGACATCAGAAGATATGGTTATTGGGCCACCTGTGTGCTAACTCTGGATGTACACATTAAGGGAGCTAACCGGCGAATGTTTGGTGCCACCATTGTGTGATATTGTGATATGAAACAATTTTTTTAAAAATCAAGCAAGTCTGGGAAACTAAAAATGATTTTACTTTTATCTTGATGATAATTATGCAATTTCAACATTGTGAAGAGTAGATATGTAAAGAGACTCGTGGTGTGTCAGGTGCCTGATTACGCTTCTACTCTGAGCATTAGGCAGATCTTTGTGATCTGTGTACACGTAGGTCCGTATCATATATATTTGCTTATATTTACACATATATACACAGGCAACAGTTCCTCAGTGTGGCTTTTGGTACTGATCACTCTTTGACCAAGCTGAGGTGATCCTTGGGTTTTATTTGGCAGATACGGTGGGCTGCAGGAGGAGGGAGCAGTGGCAGAAACAGGATGTACTTTAGGAAGTTCTCTCTGCACTGGTTTGTTAGATAAAGAGGGATGAGCTTGAGGAGCTGAGAAATTGGGCAGGCGGGAGTCACTCGAAGTTATTTCAACTAGAGTTGTTGAGGCCAAGAGTAATGATAAAGTAGCTTTAACATGACAAGGAAGGGGTTGATAAAACCATCATGGATTGCAAAGAATAAGACAGAATTGAGTTAAGTGATTAGTGATGGGACAACAAAGGAGTTCATGGTAGTTGCAAAGCCTCAAGTTTAAGAAATTGGCAGATGGTGGTGAGGAGGCACAGTCGGCGAGTAGCAGGGTTCAGTGTGATCAGGGAAGATGAGTTTGGCCTGGGACCTGTTGATTTACAGGTGAGATTTCAAGTCTGGATATAGAGCTTGAGAGCCATTTGCTTCTTTGTATAGAAGCCATAGTTGCTTCTAGAAGGCTGGTGAGGTCCCTGAGCAAATGACAAACAGAGATAAGAGACAAAGACCCAGGTCCAGGAAAGAGAATAGAGAGCTAAAAATGGAATCCGAGAGAGAAAAGTTTCAAGAAGTTCAGAACTAATGAGCTCCCACTTGGTACGCATTATGAGCCTCATGTTCTCACTGAAGCCTCCTGAGGGCCTCGGGAGAGACCAGGTCACTCCAATGTGATGGGTGAGGAGACAAGGTCAGCCACTAGAGGCAAGCAGGTGGGACTGAGGGAATGGCTGGGCTCTTTCAAGAAGGTGGATGGCGAGAGAGCGTGGTGGGTGAGGACATATCAGAAGGAAAGAAAAGGGCATTTCTGAGGATGTCATGGGGAGCATGTTTCTTACCTGAGGGGAAGGATCCAAGGGAGAGGGAGACACAGAAGATGACAGCTGGAGATGGAATGAATAATTGAGGGGGCTGAGTTGAAAAGCAGGGGGCGTGAGGTGGGATCAAGAGAGAACTTCACAGTGACAGGAATCTGAAAGGAAGCTGTCTGGACAGAGCACCTCCGCCCCAAGCAGTGGGGAAACATCGCAGAAGAGCTACAGATTCGAAAGGAGTAGCCAGTTCTGAGGGCTGATGGCCAGCAGTGCGTTACTGTGAAGAGAAGTGTTAGCTCTTTGTTTAATTTTTATCTGAAAAACTTCTATGGGTCATTCATGTTAATCCTCATGAATCATAGATTCTTCAACACAAATCAGTCCAGCCTGGGTAAATGGAGATGACTTTAATTAGCTTTCATTTTTTGACTCCCAAGGAGAGCATGCTCTTCTTAGTTCCTGACACGTGAGTTGTCTTGTTTTTTTTAAAGGATTTTATTTATATATTTTTAGAGAGGGGAAGGGAGTGAGAAAGAGAGGGAGAGAAACATCAATGTGTGGTTGCCTCTCAGGCATGCCCTACTGGGGACCTGGCCTGCAACCAGGCCTGTGCCCTGACTGGGAATCGAACCAGCGACCCTCTGGTTTGTTAGCCAGTGCTCAGTCCACCGAGCCACACCAGCCAGGGCTGTTTTGTTTTTCAGTTTTACATAACTTCAGTGAAGAATAGGGCTACATATCAGGACAATATTGGATGGATTCATTTGTCAATGTATTTACATCATTTTCAAGATAGTGGCATTAACATACTCTGTAGTGATTGGGAGTTTTCTGGAAAAAACTCCCTGTTATATGGTAAGAAAGGACTTTGCTTTTGGAGTTAATGGGTTCAAATATGAGCTGTAGCATTTCCCAGTGGTGTGATCTCAGGCTAAATGCACTGTTTTACATCCTCCAACTGCAAGATCATAATTATACTTTATAGTGCTTTCATTGTAAGTAGGAATATGTGAAAAACATGTAGCACTTGCCTTAACAAAGAGTAAAAATAATAATAAATCACTAAATTCACTGAAGACTAAATGTCTTTATTTATAAAAGGTATCAGACAAGAGTATGATATATATATGTGTGTGTGTGTGTGGTTTGTGTGTGTGTGAACTTATTTCCCCTTCTCCTTTTGATGGATATGTGAATTGCCTCCAGATTTATTCAATTACAAGGCATGATACTATAAACATTTTTGTGCATATCTTCTGGTGCACATGTGCTAACCTTCTCTCTGCTCCTTCTCTGAGAGTGGAAGTACTGCTCCTGACGCCCGTGTTCCTCTCTGCTAGGTAACGCCAAATCCTTTCCTAGAGTGTCTGTGTTTATTGACACTCCTCACGGCAGTGTATGAGAGCGTCTGGATTCTCTGAATCCCACCAACCCCTGGAAATGTCAGACTTTCGAATGTTTGCCAGTCTCATGGATATGAATTGATATCTTGCTTTTATTAGCATTTCCTTGATTATTGATCAGTTAGTTGAACATCTCTTCACATTTGCTGACCTTATGGATTTCCTCTTTTGTGAAATGCCTATTGCCCATTTTTTCTAAATTCATCTTTTTAAAAGATACGAAGGCACTGACAGATGAGTGAATAAACAGAATGTGTTATATGCATATGAAGAAACATTATTTATCTCTAAAAAAGCGAATTCTGACAACATGGATGACCCTTGAGGACATCGTGCTAAGTGCAATAAAGCAGTCACAAAAAGACAGAGGAAAGACATGAAGGCACTGAGCCAGGCACCTGGCTAGCTGGCTATCTGCATACCTGTGTTTATCAAAGTTCAAGAGTCAATTCATACGAACAGTAACTGATGTTTTTATCTGGGAGAAAAATCAAGTTTGTTGCCTGTACCAAATAGGTGTCTGTACATGATGAGTACTGAATGAATCAAATAGGGGAAAAAGAAGCTTGCCCTTAAAGACACACAGCACATCACCTTTCTAAATGAGTACCAAGCAAGCCTGGTTTTCATGTTCTGTGCCCTAAGGATTGTGTGATCTGGACGGCTCCTCTAAATAGCTCCTTCTGTGAACTCAGCACCTACTGACCCCCTGGGGAATGGGCCGCTCTCTGCCCTGCAGTGATAGAGGCCAGGCCCCCTCCACTCCTTGCCCCAGAGGCCCCAGGTTTCCTGGTGTGTGGAACCACCTTGGCTGCTCCCCAGACCGTGTTCCTCAGGCCACTGCCCTGGGATTCAGATTCTATAGAGTACGACCAGGGCCTGGGAATCTGAATTTTGCACAAACGCCCCAGGTAATTCCTACTTCTGGATGACTTCTGGAAATCCTCCTCAAGCCTCATTCCTGGAACTGAGATCCAGTGGGGAAAGTCTTTGAGTGCTTTTCCTTTTACTTATTTGGCACAAACCTAGCCAGGAAGCAAAATAGTTGGGGGAAAATAAGTGGCTCTAGAAAAAAGTCTTCTTGGTTTCAGAGAAGCAGCTGAACTTCCCTTTCCAGGTTCTCAAGCTGTGTCAGATGACTCGGCTCCTTCTACCTGCAGCTGGTCCTTGGCCATCTGACCTCCTTGGTGTGCCCACTGCTAGGTACAATGACATGGATCACAGTTTCCTCCCATGGTCCCTAAACCTGCCCCTTCCCTACTGCTGTCAGGGATGTATTTTAAATGTCCGCTGCAGGAGACCTTCCCAGGACTGCCCCGGAGCCCTCAGGAAAGACCTAGCTGGGTCTTGGGGTCACAGGCTCTGACTGTTCCGACCCTCCTTCAAAGCACTGTCTTTTACCACTACTTATATCTGTCAAAGCTGATCTCTGCGATTGGGTATGTGGGACCATCTCTCTCACAGCAGTCATTTTGCTTTGCTCTTTCCTGTGTCTTAGATTCCTTCCTCCCGCCCACTTATCTCTATTTGGTTAACTCATCTGTAGTCTTTAAGACAGCATTTCTCAGACTTTTTAACATGTACCCAGAAAACCTGGGGATTTGTTAAAATGCGGATACTGATTTAGTTGGTTTGAGGTGGGGCCTGAGATTCTGAATTCCCGGGCAACGCTCAGGTGCTTCCGGCTCTCACCAAGTTTGGGAATCCCGCTTATGAGACTTTAAGACTCACCTGCTCCTCCCTGGGTTGTAAATGCCCCTTCTTTGTGTTTGTAAGCCGGGCGAGCCGCTGTCGCGTTTCTCACCCTGTATTGTGATGACTGCCTTGTCTGTCTATATGTTTCTTGAGGGCAGCAATTAGGCCTTGTTTGTCTTTGTTTACATCTTCAGTGCCTGGCATCAAGGAGACGCTGAACAAATATTAATCTTTGTTGAACAAACAAATGATTCCAACAATCCAGACAGATATGTGTCAGGCTGCATGTGCTGTTTGTGGCTGTTTTCCTATTGAGGCCAGTGACCTGTTGCTTTTCCAGATGGTGGCCTGCGCCCTGAAGGGTTGGCTCCACTTTCTACAGTGCAATAAACAGACCTTGCCAGGGGAGGAGCTGAAGAGTGGGTGGTTAGCTTTGGCATTGGAAGAATTCAACTTCTTTGTGCCTCATTTAGGTCAAGATTAGTGGGTTTAAAATTAGCC
>PVKM010024170.1:0-20699 GCA_004027735.1 Carollia perspicillata
AAAAAAAAAAAGAAAAACTGAAGGTCACAGAAAGAACAGATAATTCCCTCCATACCACAGACCCTATTTTGTAACCCTATTGACATAAAAGCCAAATTGCCTTCTATTGCATTGGATACATTCAATGTCTTATGCTCAATTTTATAAGAATGAGTAATGATCATCATAATCACCAATCTTGCTTAGAGTTCTAAAATTCTATGGTTTATAATCTGATCTATGATGAATGGGGTATAAAGGGGTCATACTGAAAATGATTATGCTCATATAAGTGTTGTGAAAATGGAAGTCTAAAGGATTTACATTTTAAATATACTTATAAAGGTAGACCGCAATGGCATTCTTCTCCACCTTTCCGAATTTTGATAGCCTGTCTTGATGCAGTACAGAGTTGCAGAGACAGAGGAGAAGCACATGAGTAGATACCTAAATAAAATATTCAAAAGTCAGATGTACTCGGTTCAGTCCTGACTCTACCACTTTCCAGCTGGGAAATACATGCCTGTGTGGATTAATGTGTCTGTATGTATTAACTCAGCTTTGACAAGGGGAAAGAATAATGCAAACAACGGTGCACAGATTTAGTTACGTGCTATCTGTGGTGAGCAACTGGTAAGCTGGACATCACTAGAGCAATGCCAGTGACTGCCGCGAGCGCTGGTTGTCTCTGAATTGTTAAACTGTTGATTTCAAACGTGCAAACAAGGGGACAGGAAATGGAGACAACTGTACTTGAACAACAATAAAAAAAGTGGCAAAGAGAAATGTTTGGAAAATTAAATACTGAAGTCCAGGGGTAGTAGTTTGTACCAGGAGAAGCATATCTTGCAGAAGAAATTCTAGTAGTCTGCCACTTGCCACCTGTGGGTTTATGTAAAACAGAGTGGGAGGGGGGGAGAAAAGCCCCTCATTGTGCAAGACACTAGCACACAGCATAGAAAGACTGTATAAAGATGCTCTATCACCATATTTCTCGTTCCATATTTTAGTCAATACATATTTGCTGATTAAATGAATAGAGATGGCCCAGAACAAAATTGTCAAAGGCAGAGGTAGGTCAGTCCCATGGAAGTTTAGAAATATTAGCTAGGAAATTTTATCAGGAAGGAGGATTCTACAGTGATCTCCCAAAAAGAAGCAACAACATGATACATTCTTTAAATCTAGCTATTTTCATTATTTATTAGAACTGCCATGTAAATAACTTATGGTACACTGATATTCAAGAAATAACACATTGTACCCCATAAAAAACAACTTGCAAAATTAAAGATGATGATCAGTCTTCAGCAGCCATAAAACTCAATTTTAACAGAGAAGATATTTTCAGTCCTGCTCAGACTAGGCTTGATTATATGAAGAAAGATACAAAATTAAACTGAACTAAAATATCATTTTTTCATGCAGAAAAAAAATGTCTTTGAGGAAACATCAAACATAACATTAAAAGAGGATAAAAGGCACCAAAAAAGTGGCAATGATGGGAATTGCACGTAGTTGCCAAAATGGAATGCAAAACCATGTCTAAATTTTTAGGAGTTAAAAGAAAAAAAACAACAACAAAGATCATTGCTATTTCCTGAGCTTAAGGACCAGACTTAGCAGGACATCTGGTTTCATTTTGGGGTCTCTGGTTTCTTATGAAAATATTGCTATTTCTGTAGGCACCTTCATTTAAGGGAATGGGAACAACGACAAATTAAAACCAGGGTTAGTTCTGCTGATTTAAATTTTCTCTTATCTTTTAGTTTTTACATGTTTAACCTAAAAATAATAAATCTTTTTGGTAAAAAGTTGTATTAAGTAGGGGAAAATAAGACATTTAGAAATCTTACTGACATACATCTCAAATACTGATAGTGTGTGTTAAAAAGCTGTAAATCTCCTTCAATCTATCCCATTTGCTGCTGAGGAGTTTCATCCACTTTCTATTTTACACATTTTATGTAGAATAGAATGTGCCATTTCCTGGCTAACAATTTACCACCAGTTATTTACATGGTAATTCTAATAAATAATGAAAACAACTGTTGAGCATTTATGGCATAACTCATATAATCACATCAGTGTTTGTTAGTGGCATCCAAACAACTAAGCAAAGTAAAACTTCAAAATTTTCAGGGAAGTTGTGTTTTGGGAGTAATATTTTAGTTTTCTTTTTATTTGAAGTCTCTGCCCAACCTTAATATGATTGTTTTTAGTCCAGAGCCATCTCATCTCTTTTTTTAAAAGATTTTATTTACTTTATTATTTAGAGAGGGGAAGGGAGAGGGAAAGAGAGGGAGAGAAACATCAATGCGTTGTTGACTCTTGTGTGCCCCCCACTAGAGAACTGGTGAGCAACCCAGGCATGTGCCCTGACTGGGAATCGAACCAATGACCCTTTATTTCACAGGCCGGCACTCAATCCACTGAGCCACACCAGCCAGAGCACATCTCATCTCTTAAATAACTAGACAGCACAAGTCATTATGCCAGACTCCATACACAATATGTGTCTGGCACCACATCTTTTTACTACAATGGGCCACTTGGTGGGATAGTTACATAAAATACACATTAACAATTCTTAAAACACATTTTATTTAATGCTAAGTAATAGAAGTACAAACAAGAAGAAATTAACTATGCTTTCTCAGTTCCCAGCTTCAAAGGGTTAAACTATAGCTTAACAGCAAATCAGAAGAGGTGTTTTGATCCCATTCAAAAGCAGATTTTTCCAAGAGTAATATGCCATACTGATTGCTTTTTACCACTACACATATGTTATATGCCTATACATAATATAGATATTTATATATAGTATCTCTGTTGACCCAGAAACTACCAGGTCAATGCCTGTTTCAGCGACATTAATTGACCCTGCTTGTAGAGTCAACATAGACTCTACATGCAAAGTAGAAGGGGGGCCCGACACTCCTCCCTTTTACTTCCCAACCTAATTTACTAGGATTTACATTCTCCCAAATAACAAACTCTTTGCTATTACATACCCTGAGATCAACACAATAAAAAATTTATGAGTTTGTTACACATTCCTCTCCCAAAGATATTCTGATTCCAAACTTGTTTCAGTTTGACCTTGAATAAAAACCACTTTTCCATTAGCACCAGGACATTACCATTATAGACCAGTACAGAAAGAGTACTGAAAGACAAAACTCTAATGAAATATACTCCAGGATGAGAATGACTAAGAGAGGGAATAACAAAATTCTTTATGGTGGCTTCCATTACCCCAAGATTCTCTTATTTTCTAAGACTCAGTAAATAAGGTCAAATTCATGGACTAGGTTCTTTGTTCAAATGAGGCCACACTGGAAAAAGCTGGGATAGTAATAACTGGGATAAAGCTGTTTAATTTAATTTGTTTCTTAAAATACATGCTTATCTCCTGCAGAATAAAATTGATTTAAAAATGTTCTCTGTATTAAGGAGGAAAGAACAAAATCTACCCAAATATTTACAAAAGATTAAATGCTAGGACAGCTGTGAGCAAATGAACCATGGACTTCACTGAGTGGAAGGAAGCTGCTCATCTTGTATCTTACAGTGCAATAACAAGGACGAATTTCCCCCCGAAAAAGGACCAAGAGTTTAAATATTCACATGTATGAGTAGTTTTGTTTGAAATTTTTGATAAAGTTTTCAAAAACGCAACTCTGCCCTGAGGCCAGTGCACTGTTTTCTTATTTTTCTACTTGTAAAGTACTCCGTAGTCATCTAGTGTGAGTAGAAAATGACAAAATGTAGAACCCCTCCCACAAATATAATGGTCTCCAGCTGACTTAAAAGCAAACTTTGTGTTAATGTGCCTTTTCTTTTGTGCTTCTGTCTCATTCAGACATCTTTAATTGGGTACAATTGGTCTCCAACTAAAAAGTTTAAGACTTGCGCCAATGTGGTTATTTGCGTCTAGTCTATGGAAACAATATCTGCTGTGGCGATGTGGATTTCTATTTACCTTTGCAGCATTTGCTCCTTTGATCCTGAGATCCTAAGAAAAAGAAAAGAACGCTCTGAAATTTGGTGGTGGAATGACATTTGCTTTTTCAGGTTGGCAGCCAGGACTGAGTCCAGCTTTGTTTCCTCTAGGCTATTTCTTACTAATTAGCTTTCCTTTGTCAGGTTTCTCTCCTACATAAAGCACTCACTAATCTTTGAAAAGCAAAGCACACACGTACAAATAGTTGTGAATTCAACATACATTCAACTTGCCTATCAAGCCTATAAAAGCTTAAAAAATAACAGAGCTATTTGGATGAACCCTAAAGCCTTTATAAATAATAACCATCTCCTAAGTTATAAAATATAAAAATGGATTTGCAATAATAAATCTGCAGGACCATTAAACTGCTGCAAGGAATGAAACCACTAATAAAGAGAAAAGAGGCCAGGGTTTCAAAGAAAGGGGAAGGAGGTGCTATGTGGATTTCACAAAAAGCAGCTCTGGTCTGAAAACAAAGGGAAATCACAAGAGTCCAACAAGAAAGGATGACCCGTAGTCAATGGGGGAAAATCAAATTAATAGAGACATGATTAGAATACTGTCATCTTAGTAATCATCACCTTCCCTGTGAATCCCTCCTCGAACTCCCATGAAAGCTTGCTGCCCCTTCCTTCCTGATCCCACAGAATGCTAACGTCTGATAGAAACTTCTACTGTGATACATACCATACTGTTTTGCCTCTTGGTTTTATTTTTTCATCTCTACCAGGAGAATAGTATAAAACATGAACACAGCCCTGGCTGGTGTAGCTCAGTGGATTGAGCACAGCCTGTGAACCAAAGGGTCACCAGTTCAATTCCCAGCCAGGGCACATGCCTATGTTGTGGTCCAGGTCCCCAGTATAGGGCACACAAAAAGCAACCATACATTGATGTTTCTCTCCTTCTCTTTCTCCCTCCATTTCCCTCTCTCTAAAGATAAATAAATAAAATGTCAAAAAAAAAAAAAAAAACCATGAGCAAAGTAGGTACTCAAAAATATTTCTTAAAATAGGAAAATCAATAAATACAAATATTTATTGATTTTCACCAATATTCATCTCTCTTGTTTGCTATAGTCACCAACCTATATGTGAGTTTTATTCCATAAATACCATCTCTTATAGAAAATTCATTGGAAGATAAATATTGAAGTCCAATTATGATTTAAAAAATGAGAATACAGACCACAGGCTGGAAGAAAATATTTGCACAAGACACATCTGATCAAGGGCCGTTATCCAAAATACACAAAGAACTGGTAAAACTCAACAATAAGAAAACAAACAACCGGATAAAAAATGAGACAAAGCCTTTAAGAGACACCTCATCAAAGAGGATATTGTAAGGTGAAATGATCTGGGGTCCTCAGTGTGATCTATGCGACGTTACACGTAAGGTGACCTTCAGTTCACCTCAGGAGGGGTAGGCCCACATTGCGTGAAAGCGATATTCTTGCACAGGGAAGGAAGTGGGCCTTCCAAGTTGTTTGCAGACAGGGCTTATGTAGCTCTAAACAAGCATGTGCCACATGGTCACAAGCCTCCCATGTTAGCTCATGTCACCCGGCTGTAGATGGCAAGCCCGATCCCTTTTTGGTGCAAGGCTTTCCCTCTGGCTACCGCCTGAGACGCTGCTTTTGTCCCTAAGCTCCCTTGATAAGCTGCCGATGTAAGTCTGGAGTTCTCGGCCTCTCCCTTGTCTCTGGGGCCCATTCTCCTTTGGAGATAGGTTTCAGCACACTTCGAGAAATGTTCCTAACAGATATACAGATGTCTGCACCTTTTTACAGATATAAAAAGATGTCCTTGACATCGTATGTCATCAGATAAAGAAGAGTTAAAACCACCATGAAATACCACTGTATACCTGTTGGAATGGCCAAAATCTAGAACACTGATAATACCCAGTGCTATTGAGGATGTGGGGGAACGTTCATTCACTGCTGGCAGGAATCTAAAACGGCACCACCATTCTGGGAGACAGCTTGGCGATTTCTTAGAAAACTAAATACATTCTTACTATATAATCTAGCAATTGCCCTCCTTGTTTTTCCCTCAAAGGAGGTCAAAACATATCCACACAGAAACCTGCACACTGTGTTTATAGCACTTGTGCTTGCTCATAGTTGCCAAACTTGGAGGCAACCAACATGTTCTCCAGTAGTCGAATGGATAAACTATGGTACAATAGACAATGGCATTTTATTCAACGTTAGAAAGAAATGAGTTACCAAGTTATGAAAAGACATGGAGGAACCTTCAATGCATTATATTAAGTAAACTGAATGGAGCCAGTCTGAAAAGACCACAGAGTGTATGCGTTCACTCTATGGCATTCTGGAAAAGGCAAAACTATGGAGAGGGTGAAAAGGTCAACGGCTGCCAGAGGCTGGGCAAGGGAAAAGACGAAGAATAGGTGGAGCACGGAGGATTCTTAGGGCAGTGAGAACACTCTGCATGATACTGTAACGATGTACGCAAGTTATCATACGTATGCCTGTAGCACATGCAACATCCAGAATGAACAGTGATGTCAGCTATGGACCATGGGTGATTATGATGTGTCAGTGCAGGTTCGCAAATGGTAATAAATGCACCACCCTGGTGGAGAATATTGATAATGGGATGATGGTACACATGTGGGAGCAGAGGCTATATGGGAAATCTCTGTATCTTCCTCTAAATTTTGATGTGAACCTAAAATTGCTCAAAAAATAGTCTTAACAAAAATAAATTAAAAAGTCAATTCTTTGTATAAATAATTGAGAGAAATGGGGAGAAGTAAAGGACATGACTTTAAGGCTAGATTCTGTATGCTTCTCTTACAACAGAGCAATAGCTGTGAATCCAAGAAGCTTATTGCTTGGGCCACATGAAAAATAGGTTAGATTTTCACAGTAGGAACTAAGAGATTGAGCCAGGCCACAGGGTGCGTTGCCAAAAATTCTTTGAATCAATTCCTTCTATTGATGGTTCACAGTTGGGACACCAAGTAGATGAGATTTAACTGTGCTACCTGTACAACTAGATGTCCTTGACACACACAGGTGGGACAGCGGACCTGGTGGGTAGGTTTTGCTAACACATAATCAAAAAGATTAGTATATCTAGCCCTCTACTACTCAGTGTGGCTTTCAGGTTAATTTAATGGGATTGACAAATTTTATTCAACAGCATGCATAAATCCTACTCATGTGCACAACCAATAAAAATTGTTATGGCTGTTTTCTAAGATAAAAGTATGAGCTAAATGCAAGTAATTACAGGTCTACGAGTAAGGAAAAATACATGTGTGCTGTAGCTGAACTGACATGGTGGTTGTGATCAGCGGTATGTAGGCACACAATAGAAATTTTGGCTTGGCACGTGCTCTTACAACAACAAAGTGTTCTTTTACATGACGCGCTTGCTGTCGCCAGTGCTGATGTTGCTGCCCTGGGATGAACTGCAAGTAGGGTCCAAAAGTCATCATCAAAAGCTCTGAAACTAACCTAGCTGGTATCTTCATCTGCAACATTTGTCTTTCAAATGCCAAACTCAATGATAATATGTTCCACGTGAAATAAACATGGAAAATTGTTTGTGAAACACAAAAATATTCAGAAAAAAATCTAGGTCACTCCAGAATTTTAGTTCTCTCATTTTGGCTTCTCGTCCTTTTGCTTTCCATATCCTGCAAGGTCCAAGAGAGCAACCATCAGCCTATGAGCCCTTCTTTCCTGTAGCCAACACTAGAGGTCAAGATAAGGAAGCACACTTTTCTTAGATTTGCTATAAAGTTTTAATTTAGAACACATAAATTCTCTCATTTAGAATATAGGCAGCTTGACCTTTAACTTGCCAGGAAAAATTACTATAACCACTTACCATTTGGGTCTAGTGAACAATTTATATTTAATATTTAAAGTCATTTTCAAGTAATGTGTAGAATTTTTGAGTGAAAATTGTAATTTCTATTAAAAATTTATTCATAATGTAGGCATAGCAAACTATTATTAACAATAGTATGAATGCTATTAACTAAATAGTAGCTAAAGTATTAACAATAGTATGAATACACTATTGTTTCTATTTAGTAAATTTGGGCATGAAACATCATAAGATATAAAATGCATAGTCACATATCCTTTTAGCAGAATGGGATGGTCTAGGTTTTCATCTGGTATTTCATCATTATCAAACAGTTTAATTCTTTAGCTATAAAAACATCCCTCAAACTCACATATTTAAAGAGAGATAATTTAATCGTGCATTGGGGTTTTTTGCTTATTTATATATTCCTGTATCTGTGTCTTTATTTATTTATTCCAGATTATATATTCTGAAAAAGAATTCAAGATTTATGCTTTGAGGAAATGGATGTTTCATTGGCTAATAAGTAGAAATGTGTCCTTTTGCAGGTTAGAGCAATGTCATCTGGTAGGTGATTCTGTCTCCAGAGGGCTGCATGAGCACAGTTAGTGCCCCCATCCCAGAGAGAATACATGCTTGGGAAAGGAGTACTAAACAAAAAGGAACACAACATCACCAGCATAGACAAAAAGAACATTCATTCTGTAATGCTTTGTTGTTTTTTTTCCACCTTCAAGAATAAGGAGGGCGAGAAAGAGGAGGAAAGGGAGGAGGGAAGAACAGAAGGAGAAATAGGAAGAAGGAAAAGAAGAAGAGGAAGAGAAGAAGAGGAAGAGAAGAGAAGGTGGGAAGGAAGGAAAAAAGAAACATTCAAAAATATTTCAAACAAGTTTGAAGAACTTGAAAATATAGATGTCATTCTGCACTGTCAGTCAGATATGCGAAGTGATGTGCTTGCCAGTGTCTTCTGATGTGTAGAGGGGTCGCTTGACAGACTGGGGACAAAGCCAACACCGAACTGTGTATTTGGGTTTCCTTTACATAATATATTCATCTTGAGCAGCAGGGGGTACATTCTCTAAATAGGTCACTAGGGATACCCACAAATCCCATTAGCTGGTAATAGGATTTGTGTGCATAAATTCTCTTGCCCTGAAAATTTCAATTTTGGAGTTAACTTTCCATATGACCTGCATATCCATTAGTGTAAATTAGAAGGAGCTTCTCTGGGAAACTTCATATAGTTGGGTTTTTTTTCTTCCTTTTGTTTATTCTTTTCTAAAGAGACAACTATTTCCAAAGGTTAATCTTTGAAAAATTCCCAAGTGACTGAAAGCGTCTGAGGAGGGATTATGTAGCAGAGACAATCTTGAAATACAGTTATGCATGGTATTTTTTTAGCTTATTGGGAAAGGCTCCAAGGCAAAAAAAAAAAAAAGTAACCCATTTCTTTTACTGTATTTTTAAACTATTAGAACAAGCAACATTATGGTCATATCATTTTAAAATACTCTAACATTTATTAATTTTTATATAATTAACATAATTTTTATTTGCACACTGTGAATGACCAAGGTAATCCCACCAATTTGGAATTTTGTGCGGAAGAAAGTCTGTCTTTGGGTCCAAAAGCTAATTGGGAATCATGAACTTCTCAAGTGAAGATGGTCAGGAAGTGCAACATTAACTTCTCAGGCATTCCTCATAAACTTAAAAGAGAAATAAGGAGATAAAGCCCTGGCTAGAAAAAAACAAACTTGACAGGCGTCTCTGAGTGTTGTTTTGAATTTTCATGTTTACTTGAAGCCAAAATCAAAGTAGAAACACTAGGGTTTTATCCCTTGAGCATGGACATGTAGAATACGGGCCAAAAACTATCTGTTCCCTGGGCTCCTATGGTGAAGTTTCACACAGATCCTTATTACTTAGGAGGAATTGGCTGAATACAATATCACTTGTTCGAACAAATATAAGGAGGGTGTGTAAGAGTCCTATGGGACATGTATCACTGTCCAGTTAGAAAAATAAAAAGGAGGCTATCTATAACTTGTGCCTCAATCTATTTTTCTCGTTCAGCCCTCTTAATAAACTTAGAAAATAGATACTACCTACATTTTGGCCAAGGAAAAGATGCATGGAGAGCTTACTTGGCTTGCAGGGTACACACTTGCTGCCTAGTTGCAGTAACCTGGTTCTGCCCAGTTCCAGATACCTCCATGCTCAGCCAAGACTGCGATTTAGTCACTCTTCACCCATCCTGCTTTGTATCATCCCAAGAGGAGTGGCTGCTAATCCAGTGTCAAGTTTTAAGTCTGTTTTGTTTTTTGTTTGTTTGTTTGCTTGTTTGAGTGGCTGTATCTGGATAATCTTACACACTGGGTGTAAGCCTCATAGTTCAGGTGTCAAGGGACTGTGCAGCAGAGTTGAATATTCCCACACATGGGTTTTCCATTCTTTATCTTAAAATGACTTGGTATTTTTTTCCACTATTGTTTTTAAGTGAATTTCTTCATACCACGGCTGAGAAAAGGGACTCTGCAGATTGATTAGGGCAGTGGCTGTGTTGATGCAGGGTGGAGAGCACAGAGGGCCCAAGGGGAAGGAGGCCTGGAGGGTTTGGTGCTGACCTCACCCCCATGGTGCCAGAAGTGATTAATTTTGAAAGGTCAAAGTGTCAGTCAATGATCGCTCCACCAGTCCTGCATGACACACGGCCACATGAGAATTGAGTTAGCTCATGCAGCTGTGGGACATCTTGGAGATGGTTAACCTAGATTGGGCTCATCTGGGGCAGCTCTTCTCCATGTCTGTCATCTCCCTTGGACGCGCTGGCTAATCCAAGGCAATTTTTTCTCCTGGCAAGGGCAGAGAATTAGGAAAGCAACTTGAAACTTGCAAGGCCTCTCGAGGCATGAACGCAGACTTGGCAATCATCACATCTGCCATAATCTATTTGCCAAAACAAGTCACATGGCCAAGCCCAAAGTCAGAGGAAACAAAATATACTATATAAGAGGAACTACAACGTCATGGGGCCAAGGGCAGACACACTGGAACAGGTGAAGCATTAGGGTTATTAATGTAATTTATTACAGAGCCCGAATAATCTCTGGATGGAGAGAAAAGACTGAGGAATGGTCTCACTCCTCGGTCCAGGAGGTGTTGAAAGATATGTTAGCTGGGTCTTACAATCCCTGTGAAAAAACTCAATTTCCAGAGATCTGAGAAATCTTCAGGCAAGCGCAGTGGAGTTTGTAGGAGGGGCGCCCAGGCAGAGGCTACAGGTCTGTGGTATCTTGGGCGACTCAACACCTATACCTCAGACACTGCCTGCTCCTTTTTTTCCCTTGTGAATGAGGAAAGAAGTTTAAAGTGACTGAACTATAGAATAATTAATAGCCTATTAACTTAAACCTCTTCTGTGTCCCCAGTCCTTTCATTTAGTAGAGTAGCTATAATAACATACAACTAAAACTTCACATTCCGATGTGCTTGAATTTTTATGCAATGGTCTCATCTATTATGTCAGTTCATTCCAAATAATCCCATTCTGTGAGAAAACCTCAGATTAATCACACCAAATTACACTTAAACTGGCCTAATTAAGGTCACTTTGCTAGTTCCAGAATTGCTCAGGACCTTACTCGTTCGCCTCTTGACTGTCCTAATTTTTTCCTACCTCTCCGTGACCCTGCATAATTGGATCCCAGTGTGGCGGAGGGTTACTGTCTGGGGCCCAGACCTGGTTGTCTTCCGACCTGTACACCCACTCCGTGCTTTACTGTGTTTCACAGGTGTTGTGTTTTTTACAAACTAAAGGCGAGACCGTCCACCAGCAAAAAGACTGACTTGCTTTATTGCCCCAGTGGCTTTATGATGGTGGTCTGGAGTGGAAGCTGCAAGATCATGGAGGTATGCCCTATCTGGGAGGGAGGGGTCGGGCTTTGCGCCCCCTGGGCTGCTTTGCTGATCAGCCTTCCTGAAGAATTAATCCAGGCCCTGGGTAAATTCTGGCTCCAAGTTTTTCCTGCAGTAACAAGAAAACGTATGTGAGTGTGTTAGCAGTGGAGTAACCGCTGTTTTTTTCTAAAAATACAGATATATAGAATAAAGGTGGGTGTCCCTGTTTGACTGATTTTTCTGCATCTTATATGTCAGACCTGTGTATCTGCTGCCTGACCACCTCTACGCCCTGGTCCTAGGCAGTGTCTGCCTCACAGAATAGGCCAGAAAAGAGGCTGTCTGGGTCTCTGTTTAGTAGCAAATATTCATATGACCTTTAAAAAACAAATACCAGTGGCCATGAGTTTCAGGTCCCTCATTTGTATAGCTTTAGGAGATGTGGATATAAACTCTTAGAACTCATTGCTGATGTTGTCAGAGTTGTGTCTAAGATGTGTGCATCGTTCTGTGCTGGAAGCAGCCGTGGGTCTAGCCTGTCAGAATTGGCGATCATACCAACTATTTGCATGTGTGACTCAGAGAGATCTGATAACTCAGATCACCGGGAGAAGTAGGGAGGGGCCGTGGGAGGAGTCTGAGGAGGCATCTGTGGGCAGCCTATGAGGGGATTGGCTGAGAAGCTGAAGACCTCCAGAGTCCATGGAAATAAAAAGAGGGCTGGCTCTCTCTCTGGGCTCTGCCTCCTGGGCTCTCGGGCCCCTAGGCCCTTCTTCCTCGAGGATGCCTGGATGACCATGCTGCAGCTGCCAGCATTTCCCAAGGGATGGTGTGGGAAGGAACTCTGGGCACAGCCTAGCATCAGGCTGACCTGGCAGACGGTGGCAGGCCTATTCTTCTTTGGATATTCTAGAGGGAACAAGCTCTAAGGCAGAAGCCTGTCATTCTTCCAAAACCGTGTAGCTTTTGTATATTATGTTGTTTTTAGTTTGTAAACTAACCCTATAGAAACAAGGTAACTAAAAAACTAACAGGGAAAAGATAGGAGAACTCAGTTGTTCGATTTAGGCTTAATTAATAGGCCTAAGTAATTAAAGGTGTGACTTGATAAGCCTTTAACTGCTTTTGAATAAAGACTCCTTTCCTGGATAGCCAAACCTTTGCCTCTGGAATTTTTGCCTAGAGGGTGGCGGTGGGCAGCAGAACCCTAAGTGTAGTTCTGTGACAGTGTCAGAACTCCTCAGAAACGGTGTGATTATATTTTTGCATTTGTCAGAGAACAAAGAGAATAGTGCCTTATGTGTCATAATCTTTGCAGGTGTTCTCTGTGCTTAAAGAATGCTATTTCATTTCTGAGGGCTACAATCTGAGCTCCCTTGAGAAATTACCAGGAAGAATTGCTTTCTTATCTTCCCAATCTGTTGTATGGAAGGCCCTTAAGTATCGGTCCATGCGTATCTGGGACAAATGCTGAAAAGGTCACTCTGCATAATGTCATTAAATAGTTTGCGTCATGAACATTTTTTTAAGTATTGGTTATTATGAGGAATTCATAGAAATAATGTCAGCAGATATTAGACGAATAGATTTGCTGGCGTTAAAGTATTTTTATTAATGTGGAATTCTACATTTTCTTTGTATGTGTGTTTTTGTGTGACCTTTAAAAAATGTACAACTTTACCATAATGCATGTATTTATTAAAGGTATGGGTTGTTATCTTAATTTTCTAGCTGTAGAAAGAAAATACTTTTCTAACATCTAATAACAATAGTGACAACGCTTTAACCAATAATGATATGACAGGCACACTACTAACTCATAATTTCATTATTTCCTTAACTCTGCAACACATGCTTAACTCTGCAACAAATATAGACACTTTCATATTTGTTTATACTTTACAAATGCATAAACTCCTATTTGGGAAGTTTGAGTCACTTTCCAAAAGTCTCCCAGCAGGAAGAAGAGCCAGTTTTCCAAACCAGGGTCAGCCAATGACATAGCCCATTTTTAAAACCACTGTGGTTTATTAATACCCTGAACTGGGTATGATACTATGGAGCAATACGAGGGTGGCTTGTGTGTTTTTTAAATGTTTTCTTTTCCCACCCTAGCACGAAAAACAGAAAAGTGGGTTGATACTGAGAGAGTTGCTTTCACAGAGCACAAAACAAATAAAACACTATCTTAAGTAAAAATGCGTGGGGGACAAAGTTTTTTTATTCCAGCTACGTGAACAGTCCCCTGTGTGTTCTCCACTTGTGTTGGTACAGAGAGGCAGCATCAACTGTTGGACGAAAAAAAACTCTGTTGAGAGAATAATGTCATCCCCTCAATGTCATGGAAATCCATTACTCATCAAGTAGTGGTGCCCAGGAAGAATGGCCACTCCAAGAGCAAGCTGTCTGATTGGCTGGGGGGTTATAATAGCTTCTAATGTGATTAAGGACAATACCTCAAAACAAAACCAAACCAAAAACATTACCCCACAGCCAAGGCTGGGCCGTAAGCTCATGGAGATGGAGCCCACACGAGGGCTATTCATCCAGCCACGCACAGGACAAATTTCAGCTCAAGCCACAGGGGGCACATTTGAAAATGAGGCCTCCTGACCCTACTGTTTAGTCATGGGATTTGTGGGCCTCAAGTCTTGTGCAGGAAAATCTACATTTAGGTGACCAGTTTTCCATGTGACAGAGCAAGTTGTTGAATTAAGAAACTGAGCAAAAGAGTGAAAATGTTTTGGCAACTTTCATAGTTTCCCTTCTCACGTACGATATGAGATTTCTCAAAAATGATGCATTCATTGATTGGTAGACTGAGTCACAAGGTAAACTTATGTCGTAGAGCATGAAATAATAATGGTAGGATACAAAGTGAATATAAAACATGCCAAACCATCTATGTTTGGTGGAATTGAATGATGAAAGGAGCCAGCACAGCCCCTGGAGTGCAGGAAAGATTCCTCAAATGTGTTTTCAATCTTACGGGGGAAATTCCTCTAAAAAAACACTGGTTTTAATTATTAACCTGCTGCTGTCACACAGATGCTCTCTGGGTAGAATCATATAATTTTGCTTCCCTTTTGTGATGCTGGAACCAGGTTATAAAATATGTATGTTTTATTTAATTATTTTTGCCTGGGAATTAGTGGCTAATGACTTGTTAATTTCATAACCAGGGCCTTCTTCATTTCCTTTCCTCTCTTTTGGAATGTGGAGAGAGATTTTTATTCGCGGCATGCATTCTGAGAAGCCATTTTGCTCACATGAAGTTGACTTGTTGCCAGGTGTTGTGCTAGACGCAGTCACTGCTGGGGATTCTGTGGGCGTTACTGAGAGTTACTTGGACAGAAAAACAATATGTTGGATCGGAAAAGGATGCGAAAGTGGTGGTGCAGGGGCGGGAGGAGTGCTTTGCAACATGTGGCCGGGTCTGAAATTCTTTCTGCCTCGTTTCCAACCAAAACACCCCTGCTCAGAGCTCTGTCACTTAAAGTAACGATATTCCGGCCAAGACTTCTTAAATCAGCATCTTAGTTTAGACATTTTTTAAAAAATTGCTCCTATCTAATCCATTAATTTTTAACACTGTTTAAAGACTCTTCTAAAAAAATGTGAAAAATCGATGGAGAAATGATCAAGGAAGATAAAATCTTGATAAGAAAATTTTGAAATAAATAAAAGAACTTTAGCCAATAATGAAAACAGAAGCTCCCCTTCCCGTTTTCTCTACCAGTTTCTTTCTCTCCCCGCCCCCACCACTTAGTGTCAGTCCTGCCTCTCTCAACATGGACATAAAGGGACCATCTGTTCTTTAGCTGTTCCTTCACATCAGTGATTTTAAAACCCCTTCCTTTGGTCCCTTTCTCCCACCCTCAGGTCTGGCTTCTTAATCCAGCCAACTGAATAGAATCTGCCATTTGGACTGTGTACCTCCAACTCATTTTATTTTTAATAAATTTTATAAATTTATAAATACATATGTATCTAATACATTTTTATAAATTTATAATTGTTCAAGTTTCAAAGATGAGTACGTATACATGTCTTTTATAATGAAAAGTACGGGTGACCAACCACTCTCATCAGTCTGAAGTTGCCCGACTTTAGTACTGGAAGCCGGCGTCACAAAGAAACCCCAGAATCCCCGGCAAGCCAGGTCAATTGGTCACCCTAAGAAGATAACAATAACTCTAAACACACTGGCAGCCAAGGCAAAGATGAAGAGTTGTTATTTATTATACAACATCATTATGAGGAACAAAATATGTCAGTTCTCCTGTGGAAGCTGGTGTGTGTGTGTCTCCTAACTACTAAATTTAAAGAAAAGGGTAGTTAAGCATTATTTAGAAGATACTGAGTAATGTACAGAGTTCTGTGTCAGTTTCTCAAAAAAATACAGAAATAGAATCTGAAGGACTTGTATGCACATTGAGTTTTAGAAAAGGAGAGATCTAACCCTGTACTGCATTAAGTCAAAGTAGTTTTCTGTCTGTCTGAAGAGCTGACGCAACTTTCTGGGCAACTGTCATGCATATATTACATATACGTATGAAATAATAAAGGAGTGAGTAGCTAATATGATTCCTTAAGAACTTATTCTAAAAAAATTCCTCTTCACCCATCATTAACTAGGACATGGACAGCAGAATTGGAGGATACTGCTTTGATCGAGGGCCTGACTGCTTTGGTGTTCCAACCTGCTCATCAGGACCCATTAGAGAATGGGGCAGTTTTAGTGATCTAAAGTAGCGGTCTAAAGTCCCAGAGCAGTTTAGGTGCAGTAGCAGCTTTGCCACCACCTAAACTTTTCCCGTGTTTTAATAACACAACTTCCATGCTTTTCCCGGGCACATATGCATACTTTCCACACACCATCTGAGCCTTGTTGCTGCCCAGGGTGAGTGTGACCTCTTACAACTCAATATTCATTCTTTCTTTCTTTAATTTTTTCATTCCACACATACTTGCTGAGTACTCGGTCTGTGCTAATTAGGGTTCTGGGTACCAAAGATGTAACATTGGGCACAACAAACACCAGTTCCTGCCATCGTGCAGCCTGTATTCAGTCCACGGGGAAATAGAGACAATGAACAAACAACAATAGTAACAGAATTACTGATCCAGTCCTTGGAGAAAGAGAGATCAGAAGAATGAGGAGAGTGCTTTCTTTTTAAATAATAAAGGGAATTGGGTCAAGGCCTGGAAGAGACCAGAGCGCATACCCTGGAGATAAAAGGAGAAGAAGATCTGTTAACAGTGCGTGTCTCTGGTTTCCGGTTCTGCTTTTCTTTGTATTGCTTTGATCTAAATATGCATCGCTTGGTGTAACATGAATAGAATATTCACATAGCCTCATTTGGAAATTAGTACAATTAAAACAATAAATTAGGCACACCATTGGAATTGTACGTCTTTCTTATATTGAATTTGGAAAACAGTTTTAATGGTAATAAACAAATTTATTCATAACCTCACGGCGAAAACAGGTCAGCCTTATAAAAAACATACTAAATTAGGGGTCCAGAAGCCTAAGGCGATACTTTTAATTCCGGCGACACTTTTAATTAGCTATGACAGTGTACATCCCACAATCTGGTTCTGTATTTTCTAATTTTTTATATTATTTTTATTTTCTAATGAGAGGAAATGTCAAGATTTGACCTACAGCAACTTCTAGTTCTGGGATGATACAGTCTAAGAGTCTGGAATTAAATTGCATCGATTCAAACCATCACTCTGCTGTAGAGAAAAGGGGTACTTCTCAGGATCCCCTCACTTCTGGCTTCAGGAATGTACTCTCCTGATAAACGCTCCGATGGGGCAGTGCAGGGACCAGCTGGAAAGGCTGTGCCCAACAACGTGAGGCAGGCGGTTCCCAGGAAAGCAGGGTCTCTTTTTTCACAATTACGAACGGGCAGGACTCTAAGAGGACTCCCCAAAGGTACATGTGCTTGTATAACCTCTCCTTGAGCGTGGGCAGGGCCCGTGAACATAATGGGCTGTTACTCCCAAGGCTAAATTACTTCATTTGCAGAGATTAAAGGATGAAATTAAGGATTCTTATCAGCAAAGTTTCACTTAATAAAAAGATTGATCATCCCAGGTGGGTCTGACCTAATCAGGTAAACTGCTTAAAAGCAGAATTAGATTTTTCCTGAATTTCAAGAAGCCTTGAAGAGGCGAGCCCCCATTACTTTTACATCTGTAAGAAAATGAATTATGTCAGCAGTCTGCTGAGCTGGCAAGCGGATCCTTCCCTAGTCAAGCCTCCAGATGAGATCCTGACTCTGGCTGACCCCTGGGCTGTGGTCTTGTGAGACCCCGAGTAGAGGACCCAATTAGGCTGTGCCCAGATTCCCAACTCAGGAAAACTCTAAGATAATAAGTGGCTTGTTTTAAAAGCCATTAAGTTTATGGTAGCTTGCTCTGCAGTAATAGGAAACTAATACATCAGGAGAAATAGAGTTGCTAGTAATGATGCAATCCCATTAAGAAAATTAACATACTTTGAGGACCAAAAGTCTCATTTACTCTCACAGCATAGATGAGACACTGTTAACAGTTCAGTGAATTTTCTTCTAGTATATTTTTAAGCATAGTTGGTTTTTGAAATACCGAGCACAAACATGCCAACCATACTGCCACCTTATGGCATTTGTCCCAGCTGCAGAGGGAGTGGCAGCTGGAGAATTTCGTTGGCAATTGGACTACACCTCCTGGGTCAGTACCCGCACTTTAAGGCAAGTGGTCCGGTCCTGACCCTCTTTCCTACAGCATCTTAACTTAATCTTTAACTTAGGTAGAAGCAACAAATTTCTGACTCTCAGAACCAAAACTGAGGCAACAAAACTGAAACCTAATGACAACGCACCTACATCCCAATTTTCACCCTCTTAGGCCTTTCAGTGATTTTTCTAAGCCTCCAAATCCTTGTTTTAAATCTCTGTTTAAATTACCTAAGGTACGAAGTAAGCCAGATGTTGAAAGACAAATACCATATGATCTCACCTATAAGTGGAGCCTAATTAACAAAACAAACAAGCAAGCAAAATAGAACCAGAGATATTGAAATTAAGAACAAGCTGACAGTAACCAGAGGGGAGGGAGGAGGAAAATAACGCAGGAAAGAAGGGAAAGGGTCATAAACGAACGTGAATGAGGGTCCCAGGGACAAAGCCAAAGCGGGGTAGGATTGAAGGTGGGAGGTGGGGGTGGGGAGGGCGGAGGAAAGTGGTGGTGGGAAAATGGAGACAACTATATTCGAATATTCATAAGAAAATAACAAAAATAAAACCAAAAAAAACCTAAGTTAACTTCGGTTTTCCTTAATGATACTGAATGATACGTAATAATACATACTTACTGATACATAACAATGATCTGATTAATACCATATTAATTTGTTTGATAAATGATTACTGTTATTTTATTATAACTGATAGTCATAAGTAAGAGCGTGCAGTGAAAAATTGTTAATAAGTTTTTAATCTTTATGTATAGACTCCTTGGCTTTGCAATAGACTTGTGGGGTCTCAAATGCTGTTGTGTCTTTTGTGTACCTTTCTTAACTGAAAGAAATCTTTGGTAAGGGCTAAGGGAATTTAGTAGATTCTGGGATGTGGTTAAACAAAGTTACAGTAGCTCAATTGAGAATTTTTGTCCCAACCTCTCACTTCCCATATTACCCGTCACTTCTGATATTTGGTCTAGATAGTATTTATTACCTTGACCAAAAAGCTAGTTTAGTGCTGATTATATATTATTCTATTATCATTATTCTTTTTCTTAATGGGTTGTACAGTTTTACAAATAAAACATGACTAAACATGATATATAGGACATATACAAGTGAGTAAAGTACTTTTACAGTGGGATGAAGAGATAGAGAAATGTATCTTTTCTTCAACTGCTAAAATCCTATCACATAAGTACCTAACTTCTATCCTGCCAGACTTGCACATCTAACAGAGCTTTTATGTAACTAGTGCTACGAAGACAATAATTCAAACATTTACTCTCAAAACAATAACAAGTATTCAACACACTCTTCCAATCGGACTTTAATTTCTCTACTCCTACCCGGACTGAAAGGCGTGGGTGTGTGTATTAACAATCTTAGGCCCTGACTGGAGTGGCTCAGTTTGCTGGACATTGTCCTACAAACTGCAAGGTCACTGATTCGATTCCTGCTCAAGGCACATGCCTGGGTTGCAGATTTGGTCCCTAGTGGAGATACAGGAGGCAACAATTGATGTTTCTTTCTCTCTCTTTCTTCTTCCCTTTCCTTCTCTCTAAAAATGAATATGTAAAAAAAAAATCTTAGAATGGTGGTGGCCCAGGGACAGGCCTGTGAGAACAAAGGATTGTGGGACAGGCCCTGGGCCAGCAGCCCCAATCTGGGAGCCAGTGGCTCCAAAACCGGTGGCCTGAGACTCTTCACAGGAGGAGGGTTGGGGGATGGGTGGCCTGATGGCAGCAGTGGCTGAGCCAGCTTTATGCACTGTGGCTGCACATTCTATGACCTGGGGACCCCTCTCACGCATTCTGAGAGGTCACAATAGTCACCAGGAGCCACCAGAAGGCAGTCAAGCTGAGGCCGGCACACGGCTGGATCCCCTGACCATTCCCCGCGATGCGCAGGGAGGTGAGTATCTGGGGAGCTGGGAGGCAGGGTAGAGGGGTGGTAAGGGTCACTGGTTTAAGTACCCCTAGCTTAGCGAGAAAGTCTCAGTCTGTAAAGCTCCTGCCTGGCCTGTTGTCCTTGCCTGGGGAGGCAGGGGAGGGGCGACCCATTGGTGATAGTCGCTGAGCCAGAGCCAGCTTCAGCTGGTGGCTCCGATGGCTTCAGTGGCTCCAGCTCACACATTCAAAGGAGACAATTTTCACCAGGAGCCCAGAAGAGGTTAAACTGAGCTCGGCCTAAGAGCCGGATCCCCTGATCCCTCTGGGCC
>PVKM010024171.1:0-20699 GCA_004027735.1 Carollia perspicillata
GGAGGAAGCCTTAGGTATTCACCAGGGTGAGGCAACCCATGTCGCTGCTTTGTGGCACTGTATGTGGGGGAGGGGTCCAAGAGGGAACAATCCTGCTTGCTGAGCTCTTTGTCAGCTTTCAGGCACTTCCTCTGCTATCCACAGGCAAATTGGACCTTTCTGGTGCTGATTCCGAGGTGGGTGGGTTTGTGTATGTTCTAGGACTCTGTGGTTACCTCCAATGAACTCTCCGTGAGACTGGGAGTTTCTCCTGCTGCCTTCAACCACCACAGGTTTTTTCTGTCAGAGGTTTTGAGGCTTTATTTCCCTGCACCAGAACCGTGGGTTACGTTGTCCATTTCAATTCCCAGGTTTTTCTCCCTGTTTATCCACATTCCAATGTGGGAGTGTCCAGTCTGCCTGTTCCTGCCTCACCTGCCCAGGTCCTCTAGCTGCCACCTTGCTGTAAATCCTCTCTGCCCCAGCTGCCCATCTCTGCCCCTCCTACCAGTTTGGATGCATGTTTCTTTAACTCCTTGATTATTGGACTTCCATACAGTTCAATTGTCTGGCAGTTCTGGTTGTTTTTTTGTTTTTTAGTTTGTTGTTGTCCTTCTTTTGGTTGTGCAAGGAGGCACAGTATATCTGCCTATGCCTCCATCTTGGCTGGAAGGCTCTCATTGTGGGTTTTTTAATCCTCACCTGGGGATATGTTTTTATTGATTTTAAAGAGAAAGAGGAAGGTAGAGAAGAGAGAGAAAGAAAAACCAATGTGAGAGAGAAACATGTATCAGTTGCCTCCTCTACATGCATGATCAGACATTGAATCTGAAACCTCAGTATGTGCGCTGACTGGGAATCAAACCCACAACATTTCCATGTATGGACAACACTCAAATCACTGAGCCACTGGCCAGCACTCAATGTAGTTTTGATTTGCATTTTCCTAATTATTAATGATGTTGAATAATCCTTCATGAGCCAGTTAGCCATTTGTATATCTTTTTTGCAGAAATGTCCTTTGCCCATTTTTAAGTTGGGTTATATGTCTTTTTATTATATTATTGAGTCATAAGGGTTCTTTGTGATATAAATCACTTTTCAGATATATCATTTGCAAATATTTTCTTTCATTCTTTGTGTTATCTTTTCACTTTTTAATGATGTCTTTTGAAGCATGAATGGTTTTACTTTAAATGAAGTCCAATTTGTCCAATTTTTTTGAGTTACTTGTGTTTTCAATGGCAGATCTAAAAAGACTCATGTAACCCAAGTTCACCAAGATTTACTCTGAAATTTTCTCCTAAGAATTTTATAGTTTTAGTTTTTATATTTAGGTCTTTGATTCATTTTGAGTTAGATTTACATGTGATATGAGTTAGAACTTCAACTTCATTTTTTTTAACCTGTGGATATTTAATCGTCCCGACACCAATTATTGGAAAGACTATTCTTTCCCCATTGAACAGTCTTTCTTCCCTTGTGAAAAAATCACTTTACTTCTTGATCAACACAAGATATCTACAAGCAGAGCCTTGAGAGAAGGCTGCTGTATCACCCTAGACGAGGGAATAAGAGGAGACTGGGCATCCAGATAACTCTGATAATTTTGTGTTGTTGTAAGGATGAAGGAAGAATAACTAACCCAGAAGTAAAAAGCAATGCATATATGGCAGTCCTTTGTGCATGGGTCCAAAAAAATCTCGGAGATCTGATAGTGTTATGCAGAGCTGACATTTCTGATGAAAAGGAATGCTTAATATTTTGGGGGGGGGTATATATGCAAATCTGGGAGCAGTACATATTTCAGAGACCCTGAATAAGGACCCAGGAAGGGAGGATACCTCTGCCTACCTCAGCATCCATGGTTGAACAAGATAGGCATTTACAGTCTCAGATGGCCTAGCATCCATATGTAGTCCACAGATTTAGTGCCGTTTTACATGACTATTTAATATGATGATTGCAACAAGCACATCCTTGTTAATTAATTATCTTTCTATACTCTTGTCTGAAGACTAATTATCAAGGAAACATGGGCAAGACCCCACCTGTTCTGCATTAAAGACATTCCCAGGAGTGCTGGAGGGAGACTTCTGAAAGTGAGGAAGTTGTATGTGTGTCTGACAAGAGCTTAAGACATGCATATACTGCTGTTGAACTTTGGGAAAGCTGATTTCAGAGGAGGACTAGCCAGGATTCTATAACTTGCCTCTCTGAGCAGGGAAAGTGGCAAGAAAAGGTAAAATAACTCAAGTAGGCAGGTATGGCTATAAACCTGTGGAGCAGCTCACTGGGGAGAGAGTCCAGGAATATACAGGGATATAACCGATAAAAAAAGGAGCATGCGACACAGGACAATAGCAGAAAGCATTATAGAGACAAGTCAGGCTGCACAGAAACTGTTGGAAAGTGTGAAGCAGACCAGATGAGGCTAAACAAACAGGGCCAGAAGAAATCAATGCCCAGCCATGTATCACATCATGTTTTATATCATGTCTGCTTTTACATCTTTTACTTCCACTTACGCCTCATCCACACACCATGTGGTTCTGCCCACTCTGCATTGTCTTGAACTGCCATACCCCAGATGACCAGGAGCTGATTAAACTCTAAATCTTGTAGGCTTTTTATGGTGTGCTTATCTTCCGCTCATCTTCTCTGTAGTACTGAAGAGTTCAACAAACTCTTCCTTTTTGATGTTCTCTCCTCTCTTGGCCCTTGGCTCTCCCCCTCTCTTCCTGATTCTTCCTTTTCTGTTTCCATCTACCAATTCTTTGAATTCAGGATTTTAGCAAGATGTACAGTTCACTCATACTCTAAGAGTCTCATACCATTTATCTGATAATGAACTCATTACTTTTCTCAAAGATTATCATCCTCTTCCGGCATACACAGTTGCTATAAATGTCAAGTTAGTCTCTCAGCACAGCTTCCCCCTTCCCCATTTCTCAGTGACATCTTTCTCCCTCATAGACATGACCATCACTCTCTAACACCTGCAGGGACTCGTCATGGTTCACAAGATGAAGCCTGACTCTAAGGCCTCATTTCACTTGCTGGGTTTTTAGAATGACACTGACAGTGTGACTGCCTCACAGTGCTAGTCAAGCATTCGAAGACTGGAACCAGGTGACTTTGTTAATACCCTATTTATCCTCACACACACACATACTCACATATGTACTGTCCCTTTCAGTTGATTTGAAAATCCATTATTTACCCAAATATATGCCTTTGATTGTGTTAAATGTGCATACACAATCACATGCACACATATACATGGCTACATAGATCATGATGACTTGGCTGCAACAGGTGTTATGGTGAACAAGAAGTGGAACAGTGAAATGAGCTTCCAAATAAAGTGACTGCACTCTCAGTTTGAATGGAGGGAGGTAAATCATGCATTCGTTGAACAGTACTATCGATTGTCTGTGCTGGATGCTCCAGACGTGATACAGTCCCTGCCTTTTGAAGTTTAATATCCATAGAGAAAATGAACATTAATCAATTGTAGTCATAGAAATAAGTATAAATTATAAATTGTGATAAATTCCAAAGGGGAAAGAAACAGAATGCAGGGAAAGGGTGTGATGGAGAGCTCATTTAGGTTAGGAGGTGACAGGAGGCCTCTCTAGAAATCGATGGAAAACTGAAGGGCAGAACCAGGGGATGTGTGACAAGAAAAGAATTCCAGGCAGGAGGAACTGCATGACAAAGGCCATGTTGAGGGGCTTGAATATTATCTCAGGTTTAATGGGCAATCACTGAAGATGGGTTTTAGTGGATAGACATCTATTTCATGGTGGCCATGCCAAAATGATATGGAGTATTTCATTGTATTTTGAAAATGAGGTCTTTAAGATTATTATAAACAGATTAGAGTTTTTAAAAGAAATATTGCAAGATGAAAAGAGCACCTCAAGTCCAGGAGGAAACTGGCAGTGATTAATTTGGAGAAGACAAAATGCCAGAAGGAAGGAAGGAAAGAAAAAAGCGTTAATTGAGCATTTGCTATGTGGTAGTCACTGGGCTGGGAACTATCACATATTATAGAGCATCTCATCCAGTCCTGAGCACAACCCTGAAAGACAGACATTAATTTAATTTTACAGACAGAGAAATAGAGGTTAGGTGAAGTTTAGTAATTTGCACAATTATTAATTGGTAGAACCAGCTTTCAAACCTAATTCTATATGATGTGGGTGCCCTTCTATGATGCCATTTTTTTAAATCCCCAAAGAGCTGCTGACAAGTGTTAGAAAGACAAGGCCTATAGGTGCCCATAACCAGAGGACTGAAGGCAACAGCATGTGCACCTGAGAGTAGAAAGGGTTAAATTGAAGTGGTGTCCATGGAAACAGTAGAGTTAGGAGTCCCATCAAAAAGAAGGTCAGATCATGCAAATAGAGCAGGAGGGTGAAGGGTCAGCAGAGGAATGCAACTGAGAGTCTGGAAGATGCAAAGGAGAGTCAAAGAGCAGGGGGAGCCTATTCAATGAGCCAGAAGCTATGGTGGCCATATGTGCAACTCCTCAGACAACCCTTAAAGAAAAGACTTGCCAATCAGCTGTGAGGTGTGCAGAGTTGGAGCTGATGCTGCACTCTGCCTAGGCACTCTTCCCTGGCCAGTGACCCAGGACAATAGCAGAACTACAGACTGACCACTTCTGCCCAAGGTGGGGTTCCTTTAACAATCTTTGCTCTGGAGCTTCTTAGTGAACTAAGTCTTTGTAAGATGGGCATTGTAATCTGAAGCTCTGCCTGCTTAATCTATCTGCTTCCCAGAAGACCTGAACTGACACAAAAAGCCAAAGTCGAGGCAAACTAGGACTCAAACCATCATGATAGGAAGCAAGTTTTATATTATGTGCCAGACACTGTTCTAGAGGCTATATGTATAATAATTCTTTTAATCCTCAAGTTACTACGAGTGAGCACCACTAGTTTTACCAGTTTTAGATAAATATTCATGGGAAAAAAACATAAGTACTCTAAGATCTCACATCTAAAATTTTGTAGCCAGGCAGTCTGGCATAGAATTAAAGTTTATAACCCTTGAGCTCCCCTTGGCCAGCCTACTTCAAGGCAGCTCTAGGTAAATTTGAAAAACAAAGGAGCAAGGCCTTGTGAAGTGTTTGCACTATGTATTGGGTAGCCTTTCTGCTCTCTCTCCCTCTCATTCTTCCATACTTTGTTTCATCCACACTGGCCTTCCTTTCTTTTCCAGCACTCTTTTGGCCCTTTTTCTTCAGGACCCTCCTTCTCACATTCATCTAACTTCACTGGTCCAAGGTCTACTCATCCTCTGGGTCTCTGTCAGTCACCATGGTCTTGGAAAAATCTGTCCTGATCACCAGCTTGTGTTCAGTCCTCTGTTACACTCACTCATGGCATCTGGAACTTTTCTTCTAGAACTCTTATTACAACGTCAATGACGTAACTAATTTCATAATGACTGGTTTGAAGTTTGTGAGCAGGTTGACAGGACAGCTCTCCCCTGGCAGCTTGAGTCTCAGCCAAAAAAGAGAAAGGGCAGAGAGAGGCTTACGGCACAGACATATTCTACTCAGAACAAAATATGTTCAAAATGTATTTGAAATCAGGGTGGCTCAGATGCACAATGAGTTGACCATCACCAGAGGTATGTGAAGAGGATAGTTGACGCTCGGTGGGAATTTCAGAGAGTATACTCAACACGGCATATCCCACTGTGAACTTCCCTACTCTGAAGAGTGCCTGAGTCACTGCTCTGAGGCTGTAGCATCCACAGGTGCCCTTCTGTCACCACCTGGTATTTGACCCTCATAAAATGAGGGAGCACAGTGAAACACTTAGAGTCAGAAAATGGGGCATTGTTTCTGGTTCTGATTTGGTTTCTATTCTCACACTGCTGAAAGTAAGACCTTCCTTCCCACACCACTGGCCCCGGTCCCTTAACTGAGAAATGAAGAAATAGACAAGATCAGCCCCATGGTCCTTTAATTCTAAGAACTATTGTTCATATTTCTTACCATGACTCTTCCACTGTTTCAATTTCCCACCTTTTTTAGTGTCATGGGTTTTCTTCTTCCTTATCAGTGATCAACACAATGGAAAAATGACCCTTGGGGAATACTAGTTGACTATTTTTGCCTTGTATAGCTATAGGCTGAAAGAATTGTAATGAAATATAATTTTCTATAGGACTTTGAATTTTATAAAACTTTTACATAAAGATTGCTTATTTTATTTCTCCCAAGAATTATGTAACACAGATGGCATTGTTTTGTCTTTACAGAGGATGGAACAAATATTGATGGAGAGAATAAAATATGTCCAAGGTCTCAGAGCTTGAAGAATTTTGGGGGGCTTATACCAGCTGTAAGGTTCTGCACTATTAGCATTATTGCATATTGTTAGGTGGGGTCCAGTGTGAGTAACACATATTTAAGTAGCATTAGTACACAGTGAATTCGGAAATAAACTGAGTCGTTGGCTTTGTATATGTAAGTCATAACTTAAAACTGAAAATGAATTATTTCATTTAGTGTATTACTTCACTGAAAATGAATTTATTAAAGAAGTATTTATTTGTGGGACTATTTAGCAGGTAAAAAATCCATATATTCTTGTTATGAGTGTACCTAATAAAGAAAAAACCCAATGACACATGTTTCAGTCACTTTTTGGGCAAAAGTTCCAAGTATCTCAGCTTTGAGTGGTAACAACATCATATACATAAGTAACAGGGAAGGAAAAGACATTTGAGAAGAAAATCATTTTAATGTTAATCTTTCAAAGAGTTGTTGTTTAAAGACAGATTATTTTTTAAATTCTGAAAAACACCTTTGGTCTTTTCTCTCTTGATGGCTGAACAGCCATTATGTTGGAGCAGGAATTAGATGAGGGATGTTTTTTTCTAGAAAGACTACATGATGTCGGGGGGCAGGGGTGGGGTGGTGGGTGGGTGGGTGTGGGAGGCAGCAGACTAGGTTTCCATTGCATATCATTGGTCTCTGGGAGATACTGGTAGGCCAGTGTTCCTTGTCTGGGCCTCACTTTCCCTATATGTAAACTGGGAGCAACTTGTCAAAATGTTTAGGCAGATGGCCAACATAGACATAATTACATTAATCCTTGTGCAGAAGACTTGAAACCCACTTGAAACATGTTAAGTGCTTCCCCATTCATTATCTTACTATTTTCTCTTAAATCCCTGTACAGTAGGTCAGAAAGAGATGTATATGACCCTTTGGTAGACAAGAAAACTGTGCCTAAGTGACTTGGACTTGCCCAAAGCTGCAAAGCTAGGACAGTGTTGGGCCAGGACTTGGCCTTAAGTCTGACAGCTCTTCTCCATTGTTTTCCACTCCACCTTGAGGCACTGCCTTGCACAGGCTCCACTTCTCATTTCTAACACACAACTTTGGGGGAGAATGTGTAAGGAGGCTGAGCCCGGTGAGAAAAGCATTTACGTGTATGAGGCGTCTGTGCATTAATGCAGTGAGTGAGAAGTCAAACCAGCATCTAATTTTAGTATGCAGCTAGTGCAGTGCTCCTGATAATCATATTCAGTTGGGCTGACTGAGGAAGAGAAAGAATAAAACAAACATTTCACTTAACCTTTACAATTCGTGTATTTTGATTGTTTCACCAGCTTTAGAGTACCATTCCCTCTGTAACTGTCAGCCATTTTCTATGCTCTCCACATACTCAGCTGCTTCTTTGCTCTCAGTTGTTTTGTCTTCTCCTCCTATTTTATCTCTAGGATGTTTCCTTTGCCTGCTTTGTACCTCCTGTCACTCCTCACACCCAGCACCTTCAGTCCTGAGTCCCTGTCTGCTATCTCTTCTCCTACCGTACTTGTAGACATGCTGCAGGCTTGTGTAGAGTTGGAAGAGACCTTAGAAACGACCTACTAGATGCCGTGCACATGGGGATCTCCAGGAAGAGAAAGAGGCATGAAGCTCCATGAACCACAGAGGCAGGAAATGGGCAGCCTCCTCAATGCATAAAAAAACAGAGGAGGAGGAAGAGAAAACAAGAGAGTGAAAGAGTAAAGCAAAATAACTTTTTACCCTGGTAGTCTCATCTTACCTAGGTGAAAACAGACACTACCAAAAACAATGAAACATTTTTAAGTGAAAGCTATGGAATAGAAATATTTTTTGTGTGTGTTCAACATGGTACTTATGAATGCAGTGATTAAACAATAATAGTATAAGAAAGTTGGGGTGAATCAGGCCTTGGGTTTTAATACACAGGAATTGTCATGAGGTAGCTCATGTTGATCTGAATCAGGAAGTTGCATATCCCATCAAAATGTGAACAGGATGAAAATTTCTGTCATCACACCCAGCTGCTCAGAACAAAAAGCCCTTAAATACATAGATCTGTGGTGCTGCCCAGCATGGTAGTCACTAGCCACGTGTGGCTTTTGAGCATATATAATTGTGACTGGTCCAGGTTCAGGTGAGCTGTAAGTGCAAAATATACACTGGATGTTGGAAACATAGTATGACAGAAAAAATAGAGAATGTGGAAGATCTTATTAATGATTTTTTTAAAAAAATGATAATATGCTGCTCTGGTAGGGTGGCTTGGTTGGTTAGAGTATTGTCCCGATACGCCAAGGTTGTGGGTTCGATTCCCCAGTCAGGGCTCAGATAAGAACTAACCAATTAATAAATAAATAAGTGGAATAACAAATTGATCTCTCTCTTCTGCCCTCCCTCTCTCTGTCTCATTTCCTCTCTCTTTCTCAAATTAATAAATAGAATTTAAAAAAAAATAACATTCTGAAATAATGTTTGATGTTATTTGTATAACATTGATTTTACCTTTTTTACTCTTTTTATTTGGCTAATACAAAATTTGCGATTGCATATGTGGTTCATATTTGTACTTCTCATTATATTTCTATAGAAAACTCTGGATTAGAGTTTTAGGGTTGCACTTAGGAGCAAACAGAAGGAGCAATCCTCTCCAGAACAATAATCACTAGGCTCCATCTAGGCAACACTGGACAGTATTGGAGGCAGAAAATTATCTTCATGTTGTTGTTGATAAAATCTAGATAGTCCAAGTGAGCTTTGAACAATTGTGCATGGAACTAGAGAAAACAGGCCAATGTTAGCAGCACGTGGTTACAGAAACTACCTCATGGAGAAGAGGATAGTGCATGGAGCCCAGTGGGGTTAGAATAACTCAAGGCAGGGAAGCCAGACTGGATCAGCAGATTTTTTTTTTTTTTTGCCATATTTGCCTAAAGATGTTTTTGGTTTTAGTGAGGAGAAATGGAAAATTCTTAGTAGAAACCTATTGTCACCTCTACATTAGTATATAAGACATGGCATATATGTGCATGCAACTGTTTAGACTCAATAAGCCACAGTTCTGCACAGATGAGTGTTGTGTAATGCCCAATGAATCTTTTTGCAGGTTCCATTAAGCCCCAGTTTAAGGAACCCCTTCAGGTATTCTCGTGGCACTCCATCTCAACTTCAAACCACCTTAGACACAGCTGCCGTTATCAGCGTGCCTGGAAAAAGCAAGCTGTCCCTCTTACAGAATGTGACTTCAACCAAGCACCTCTGAGCAGGAGGTGCTCCAAGGCCTGGTAACATTCCTGTTCACTTAAGTTCCAGTTTTTCAAAAGTTGGTATTAAAAGAAAAGGATACTAGAAGTTAAGATCTTTGCAAACCCAGTGTTCCAAAAGGAAATGCACAGAGAAACCCCAAAGCATAACCATGTAAGTGTGGGTTACTCCCACAGAGGGTGTTTAATGAAGATCTCAACTGTCCCTTCTGTGTCCTAGAGCTGCTACTCACAGTGACAGTGGCTGTGAACCAAATCCCTTTGGGTTTCCTGTTAAAAATATAATATTGGTTTTTAAACCAATCAAGGAAGCTAATACCAGAAACTATTTTTTCTTTGTCTTTAGTCTTTTTTGGTTTTCAGTGGCAACATAGAATAGGAAATATGACTATTTTTAAACCTTAGAGGTTATAAATGACTGAGAGTCATTTATGTAACTAATATTGGGTTGGCTAAAAAGTTCCTTTGTTTTTTTTCTGTAAGATGGCTCTAGCAGCACTTAGTTGTCTTTAACTTCATTCGAGACAATTTCATTAGATTTTATTGTAACAGCTGTCATATCAGTGTGCATATAAAAAAGCATCAAAATTGGTGAATTTTTATGTAGCTGTTTTATTATCAAAGATGGAAGAAAATGCACGTTTTTGGGCATATTATGCTTTATTATTCCAAGAAAGGTAAAAACGCGATTGAAACACAAAATAAGGTTTGTGCAGTATGCGGAGACTGCAGTGCTGAGACTGAAAGAACGTGTCCAAAGTGGTTTGTGAAGTTTCATGCTGGATATTTCTCGCTGGACAACGCTCCCCCATTGGGTGGACCAGGTGAAGCTGATCGTGATCAAATTGAGACATTAATTGAGAACCATCAACATTATATCATGTGGGTATAGCCAACATACTCAAAATATCCAGATCAATAAAATTATTGATGACAATGAAAATTGTCTTTTATTTTACAGGAAAAAGCTAAACAGACTTTTTGTTTAACCCAATATAAACATAAACTGAAAAAAAGCAGCTATAGAATGAAACCCAAAAGCCAGATTCTACTCCTCAAATGGGGAGGTACAACATAATACATTGAACTCTTTGGGATTCTCTTCAGAGATACTCCAGCCAAGAGGTCTTCCCTTTTCCTTCTTGGTGTAACAGGAAGAATAATCAAGGCAAAGGCTAGTCCCCATCCCCAAACACTTGCCATAAGCCCATGTACCCGGCCACCTGCGTCAGGCTTACGGGCAGCCCTGCGTTCTATGTGGGCCATTAAGGATGTCTGCAACTATTGTTTCTCTTTGTTTTGGTTTTCAAGGGTACAATTACCAATATGCAGTTTCTTAATTACTCTGATCAACAAATTGCTGAGCTTTATCAATTTTTCTGTTTGACAGCTTTTCACAGAATTAATATCGTGTTCTGATCTTCACATTAAGTTTCTCATCATATCATGAGCAATCAAACTTTTATTATGTTCCTTAAGAGTTTTAAGCTCTTGGGCTGTTTATATAATCAGACTGGGGCTTAGAGTTCCTCATCTATAAGAGGGGCATCCCGATACTGTCCTCCCGTGGAGACTGAATGAGACATTACCTGCAACAGCTATCAGTGCACATGGGATACTTTTCTCTGTGTCTGTAACTGCTCAGCACATAGTAGGGAGGCAAATTGTGTTGCTGAAAAGCTTTTTCTTACACTTGGTTCTCAAAGGCTATTTCAGGAGACAGCTGGGAGGGAGCAACCTCAATTTTCCCCCATGGCGAAGAGAGGTCATCCACAGTGCTCTTCTGATATTGCCAATATGCCACCAGGAAGGGATGTAAACACTCCGATCAAGGGATACAGTGCTGATGAGGACTTTGGGCCGACTCATCTAATTTAGTAATCCAAGGAATAATCGTTAGGAAGTTCGCAGTTATCATGGGTGCTGATTTAGTTCACAGGATGTTGGCTGCAAACATGCCCTGGGGTTAAGCACGGATCATGTTTTCATACTTTGGCATTGCTCAATTCATTTGTTGTCTGTTCATCAAACATGTATTGTGCTCCTAACAGGTGCGGTGCTGTTCTAGTTCCTGGGGATGTAGGTGCTAACAAGGCAGGCAGTGCCCTGGCCCTCAGGCAGTGTCTACTCTGGAAGCAAACTGGCATTAAAAAATCAGCTCCCAGACGGGATCTATGATAAGAACAACACAGGCAAAGCATACCGCCTTGGAACCTCATCTTGACAACCACTGAGGTAGTACAGGTCAAACTGTGTTACGGGGAGATGAGGCCCGTGAGGCCCCTGGAAGACAGGAGTGGAGGGAGCGTGCTGGGGCCGAGGAGGCAAAGTAAATAAATCTTCAGTTTGCTTTTTGCGAAAAGGGGAGAAATTCCTCCCTCTTGAGGTCATGAGGATTAAACAAGCGACAGAAGAAAGGCACTTAGAATGGTACCTTACACTCGGAGTTTATTAAAAACACATGGGAACCGCTGCCTGAAAGTTCACAGAAAACAACCGCATAATGGTATAATAAAAATACTAGGAAAAGGTGCTAGAGGCTTCCAGAAGAGAATGACTAAAATGCTTCAGCAGAGAAAAGGAAGCTAGATGGGTTTCGAACACGAAATAGGAGTGTGAGGCGGGGCACAGCTATGACGGCACAAGGAAAGAGCATGCGCCTTGCATGAAAAAGCATGGCTCGCGGTGGGGGGTGGGCTGTAATTGCTTCTTATGGTCAGAATATGAATGCCCTGGAGGAGGGGCAAGAGTTGAGGTGGCTGAGCCCATAGAGTAATCCCCTTTTCCATAGCTCTGGAGCTCTGGGAGGTGATGAGAGAAGGGGAAAGCCAGAGAAAAACTCCGAGGCCCAGACGCAGACGCGGTGGGCCATTTGGACCTCCATCATCTGAGAGGTGAAACCCCAATCGTGTGCCAAATTGCCTCTTCAGGCTCCAGTCTCTCCCCACTGTGGACTGTTTGCCTGTCTGGAATGAGATAATTTGTCAGACACCAGCTGCTGATCATCCTTTCCTCATGGGCACATTTATTATTATGTTACAATACGCATGAAGAATCTTTACCATCACTGGAGTGAAAATGATTAAAACGTTGGTTTTTGTTTTGTTTTCTTTCTTTCTTTTTTTTTTTTTTTTAGAAATTCTCAAACCTTCCATCTGCCAGAGATGGCACCAGTCATAGGCTGTGTTGGGGAAGCAGGATGGGCACGATCACTGTCATCATTAACAAAACAGGAAACAGAGAACCCCAGGGGCTGGGGCTGGGGCTGGAGCTGGGGAAGAAGGACCATTCCGAGCTTTGCAAGCAGACCAGGAGTTTTGGCAGCTGGGCTGTGCGTCTCAGAAAGAGTGCAGAGGATGGGCTGGCTGACTGGCTGTCTTCTAGAGCCGCACCATGTCTAATTATGTACCAGGAGGCAAGAAAAGGTGTAGGTCTGTCTTTCCAGTTCAGAGGAAGAAAAAAATATGTGGTGTCTCGCGTCTAAGAAACGAACAGGCTGACCTTTTCAGAGTGTCTGAAAGAAAAAACCAGATGTATTCCTCAAGAGTCACTGTGACTGAAGGCTTGCATTGTGCAGTGACATAAAGGGAGAGCTAACCAGAAAACAGCAGCTGATGATCTGAAGCCAGGCTGTGCTATTGTCCAGCACACAAATGTTCTACAAGGACCCAGACCACCATGCGGTTCTCTGTGCACAGACTATGGAGGTTGGGGAGGGGGAGCGGAGGGGGTTAGGGCTTTTTTACTCCTTTTCTTTCTTTCCTTGCCGAAACCCTTTCCTTCCAATCCCTCTACAGCCGCTCACATTCAACTGCTAGCAATTATTCGTGTTGACCCTCTTCACTCTCTAAATGGGATGTGGGTCTCTAAAGATTTTCTCTTTGTACCTAACAGCCCCATGTTACAAACAGGTTCCAGGGAGGAGGTGAGGTCTCAGCTCCCTGGGGACAGGACTGGGAATGGAGTGGCGGCGATTCATTTTCTATCCAGCAAAGTCAAAGCAAGGCAAACGTGGGCTGGGAGGCAGGCAGGAGAACCCCCCACCCCCACTCCAGCCTCACCAAGGGCTGCTTCCCTATTGTCTTCCTGGAGGGCTCAGGGCGGTGAATGCTGGTGGTGTAGGAGGGGGAAGGGAGGAGAAGCAGCAAGAGGAGGCGGCCCAGTGAGACGAAGTGAGATCCTCTCTCCATTCCAGCTCAGTTCTTTGAGGTTTTCTCCAACAGCCTTCACCATCCTTGGCTTTAGTGGATACATTTCAACTCTCCTACAAGCTGTGAAGTCCTTGTGTTACCCTCCTTCTTGTCTTTCCATCGCTCCCAGAATTGTATTTGCTCCAAGCAGTTCTCAGTGGATGTCTAGTGCATGGAATTAATTCTGTGCCCTTAGATCTTAGAGTCTGGTTCCTCCTTGTCGTTCAGAGTGTGTCCTCCCAGAAGCAGCCTTGGTGGACGAACGTAGAGTGGCCCCAGAAACTCCTTACCATTTTATTCAGCTGGACTTGTTGTTGTAAATTTCTTTTCTTTCTTTCTTTTTTTTTTGGCCATGTCTATAGACATGTACTAAACAACATTTACTGTACAGTAGGCAAAAGAAAAAGTTCATCTAACAAGATGAAATCGTAGCTCTCTGTCCTTTTAAGTGGTCTGACCACACTCTTCACGATACACTCGAGGCAGACTCAACAACGTTCCAGAAGCAGGATCTTATAACTTCTGTAATTGAGATCAGAAATCCTACTACCTACCTAACGGGACCCTGGACCACTTTTGGGGTCAAGCTTCAGGTGCTGTCCCTTAAGGTTACAGACTATGCCCTGTTTTATATTTGCCGTAGCACTTTGTATTGGAGATCACTCTGTCCAGACGAAGGTGTAATTCTTTCCTGTCTCTCTCCCTCCTTAGACTAAGTTCCCTACAACAACAACAATTATTATTTATGGAGCGTTTGGCCTTTGTCAGGCATTACTGTAAAGGCTTCACATGTATTATTATATCATTCAATTTTTCATTTTGTGAAAACATATTACCAGTGTCAAGGAGAACAGTTGGCACATTTGGAATTTAATAAATATTTATTGAACCAATAGAAGGAATAAATGGTAGGCCCTTCAAAAACTGCAACTAACAAAGCAAAGTCCTAGAAGAGTAAGATGTTCTGAGGAAGCAACCAAGGCAAAGGGATAACCTAAACCACGCTTGAAAATACAGGTAAACCCTGCTTTGTGCAATGAACTGTATGGTTCCTGGATTTTTCAGCATGGAGTCTTATTTTAAAAGCATCGAGGAGTTAGCTATTTGAAGAGAAGTCTGTTGTAAATTCTTTTGTTAAGCAAAGACCCATTTTGTAATGAAAATGAACTATCCTCTCCCTCCAAAATAGTAATAACTGGCAAGGACATCACAAGTTTGCATTCTTCAAAGTGCGTTTCCACATATATAGCCATATGCTCATACATAGGCTTTTTGCATCAATGGAAATTCAGTGTGTTGAGCACCTACCTATTCAGGGACAGATCCTTTAAGGTTCCAACAAATAAATACTCTCATTTAACAGGCCAGCAAACTGAGTTTCAGGGAGGTGACATAATTTAGCCAGGAAAAGTTTCTTGGACAACTTCTGCATCTGAAGGATCTTCTCAAGCATGTTGTCATTTTGAATCCCAACCTGGGATAATGTAGAATTATTTAGAATTCAATTTAGAATTACCCTGGTTTGTTAGGTTGTATTCTGATCACAGGTTTCATGCCCAGATTTATTAATTTATTTTACAAATATTTATTCAAGGCTTCCTATGTGCCTGGTATTGCTCTGGGATCTGGGAAGTATGCTGGGAAAGAAAGAAAATTAAAACAAAATTCCTGCTCTCAAGGACTTTCCTAGAACCTCTGTCCAAAATGGTACCCACTAGCCACATGTGGCTATTTAAATTTAATTTAAATCAATAAAAATAAAAAATAAAAAGTTTTAGATCATGAATGTCTGGCACTCAAACGTTTGAATTCCAAACCTCTCCGTTGATACAAGTGACTGGTGGTTACCATAGAGACAGTACGATACAGACTGTCGTGACTATCGCAGGAAGTTCAACCCGCCGATGCTGCTCTAGACAGACAGCGACACATACCTAATAATGTCTGGTGGAGGTAAAGGTGTGAAGACCATTACAGCAGGTTAGGGGACAAGGGGAGACAGACAGGGAAGTACTCATTAATTCTAGGTGGTAAGGTGAGTTCTCTGAACAGGGGCTTGAATGAAGAGGGGGAGCAAGCCCTGTGGCTACCTGGTGGAAGGATGCTCCAAGGAGGGGAACATTTAGTACAGGGGCCAAAAGATAGCATGCTCCTGTGTTTGAGCAATACAGGGGGGCTTCTCTGGTTGGAATGGGGTAAAAGAAGAGGTGGTAATGTGCGGATGTAATTAGAAAGGGACACTGGGCCAGATCATACAGGGCTTTGCAGGTCCTGATAAACCGTGGATTTGCACGAGAGCTGAGCACCAGCAATTTGGAGTTTTGTCTTCCCCTCCTCTTTCTGTTTCTCCAATATCTATCTATCTATCTATCTATCTATCTATCTATCTATCTATCTATCTATCTACCTATCTTTTCTCTATTTCCATACCTTTGTGTTTTGTAACTGCTCATGCCTTTGTGAATGTCTCCTATTTGCTGATAACACTCTTGAGGACCCAGAGCACACAACAGCATTTTGCACCAGACAGCGTCAAGTCTTGCTCTCACCTAAGAACTCTGATTCTGTGACTGAGGCGTCTGGCAGGTATGCCGCTGGTTAGGTGGGCAGGACGCGAGAGAGTTAGGCTTGGTTGACGTTTTTCACCTTCTGGCTAAGAGATACCGTGTGCAATGAACACTGATCATTACTGTGGGTAATGAATGTGATTCCTTGGGTTTACTATGCACAAAGTAAAGGTGATATAACATTCTTCTCATCAAGTCATTTAACATGTTAACTGAGTACTTACTGTGTATCCAGTGGTTTGCCCAGGAATGAGGGGATTCCCAGGACATTGGACTATCCATGCGAAAACCAAGAAAGTCCCAGACAAATTGGGGCCAGTTGATTGGTCAGCCTACTTGCGGAGGACATGTGACTACAAAGATAAGATACGTTGCTTGCCTTCAAGGCGTCACAGCTGGGGAGAGAATACAGACAAGTGCTCAGCTAGAGAAGAACACAGTTGCTCTGGCAAACTGCATACCTGCAACGCCTCAAACAGTGAGGGCAATGAAGGAAGGCTTCCTGGAGGAGGAAGATATCTGCTTTGATTCTTGAAAGTGATCAAAGATGCCAACCTTGGGACCCCAAGTCTAATGCCTTCTCTGGGCTCTGTGTAGCAATTTCATAACAGGTAGGTTGACAACTTATACCCACCTGTCCCATTTATTCTCACTGTGACCTCCCCATAAGAGTACCGCCTGGCCTCCGAGGGTCTTTTGGCTTCCAAAGGGGTCATGTTTAACTGCTTCGTTGGGTTAGGAAATGCTAGAAAGAAAGGGAGGGAGCGGCTGCATAGTTGTCTTTAGTGATATCAATATTTGGGCAAAGGGAGGCTGTTGATCACATCTGTAATTCCTTCCTGGCATAAAGAGAACTAGGGGGCATCTTCAAGAACGTATATTCATCTAAATTCGTGGGACAGAGGAGTCAGGCAGAAAGGCTTTTCAAAAGTGTGCTGCGTCTTGCTCAGTGAGTGTGCATTTCTCCATTCTTTCTCAGAAACAGACATTAAAACCTGCAGCACAGTCATTTAGAATTTCAAAGGATTCTTCTTCAGGGGGTGGGACACAAAAGACACCACTGTTAGTCACATAATACTGGGATGGTGGGGGACAGCAGTACACCATTAACAAATCTGTGCTGAAAAACCTTATGGGAGAAGGCAAGAGCTATTCTGCCAGGATAAAGAAGATGCCTCATTACAGTGGCTGGAAAAAAACGATTATTATCATTATTGCTTTTTAAAATTCACTCCTGCATTCTACCTAGGTGGGGAGAGTTTAAGAAGGGAAAGACAATTTTGAAAAGCAGTTCATAGATCACTACAGAATCACAAAACACTCAACATTCAGTACACCTCTCTCTCCGAGTTGAAGGTGTCAATCTGAATTTAGAGTAAATGCAACACCCACATCAAGAGAGCCTTCCTTTCTGAAGCTAGATGGCTTTCAGTAAGTCTCTGTGTGGCTTTAAAAGATGCTCAAATCAAGCCTATGGTTTGAGGGACCAGGTAAGATGGAGCTTCTCACACGTAAAGCTGCTGGTCCTTCAACATTATCTTGCATGTCTTTGCCTGTCCCTCTCCTTTGTTTTGGAATGACAGGCAGCGAATGCCACAGATCTAAGTTGGAAAACCAGGAGCCCAGGCTGCAGAACAGCCAGCAGACAACATTGTCTCTGAACTGCTATTGTTTCTATTTCAGGAGCACATTGAGTGATTAGCTTGGGTAACAGTAACATCGCATTACCTTGCACAGGCTGGAAATGTCTTTCAATAAGGAGGCAACACGGAGGCCATGTGATACAATCCCGTAGACAGAGCCAAGTGGAATACATCAAAGAGAGCCTTGATGCAGATGTTTCATGCAGAAGAAAATTAGGTCAGAGACCACTTCAATTTCAGCTTCTGCCAGCCTCGTTTGAGAGCTTCCAGTGAATTCGTAATGAATAGCTTCTAGGGCACTTTTCTCTCATTCAGTCACAGGCTGCCACAGCCAGATGAGCGTTCCATGTGGAATCTTCTCTCATTATTTAAAACTGCTACTTTGTGTTCTGAAATTCCAGAACCCTTCCAGTGCACCACTACTCTGGCCTGAAACAAAAGACTATGAAAATTTGGGGAGAGGCATGAGTCTGAATCATAGCCTTGCTCTCTCTCTTATCCATCATATATCCATACATGGTTTTTAATTCATACCCCAACCCCCTGTTCATCTGTCTGTAAGAATCTCAATGATGTTGGGCTTTTAAAAATCTTAGTCAACTTTGAAGAAGCTAAGTGGCCTTTAGATGACCAAAATGCTTTGTTGGCTTCTCGCAGGCAGCATGCATGTGTGAGTGTGGCAGTGCATGTATTAAACAAGGAAAAAAAGAAAAAGAAAAATCCTTTTTCTGAACAGTGCAGAGAAGGGCAAAGTGACCTCAATGAAAGTGAATGATGCATCTTTTCCTTGCCCACCCCCAGCCCCATCTCACACGTTATTTATTATATTGGAGGGTAAGAGTCTGGAGCACCCTGGTATCTTCCTTTTCACTCTGCTTTTGCTGCCTACCCTTTGCAGGTTTCACCCTGACAAATTATTGCTGACTAGGGTGGGGTGTGTACAGGGATCACTCGATTCATGGCAGGGGAAGAACCACTAGACTCTAAATGCATTTCGAAGAGAGGGGCCCAGAGACAGACACAGAGGATCACAGGGGCTCCTCAACGCTGGTGACACTCTCGTTTCCCATGGGAAAGGAAATGAAGTGGCGGCCTCAGCTCCAGCTCACCGTGACACAATTGCTTTGTTTTGCTACCTCCAAGGCACCAGGGCATTCAGTAACTGTTTTTCTCAATTCTAGGGTTTGCAAAGCCCGTGGCAGAAAGCCTCAGAAAAGCACTCAGAAGCCTGCTCCTTCTCCAATCCAGGATGGGAGGCTCTCATGGGATGTTGCCTGTCTTGTCCTGCCATTTAAGATGCTTCTGTGGCTTAAAACGCTGCTAATCTTCCTGCTTTCCTTGCCCAGCTTGGTCTCTTCCCTGCCAGCACTCTCTCGTGATTTTTGCTTTGTGGTATGCGCCACATACAACACACACAAACTCAAATAAATTTTCCGAGGACAGCAGTTGACCTGACAAAGGGATGTAGTTTAAGCTCCACCTCTGTGTGAACTTGAATAAGCAACTCTATTCTCTATATTTAGTATCCTCACACGGAAAATGTGGGTGCTGACCCTTGAATCCCTTGCAGCTTTGACACTGACTCAATAGTCTTTCTCATGTGTCATAGGCAATTGACGTCATCTGGAAACATCTGGCTGTGGGTTGTAGCCACAGATCTACCTACTGAGATGCTAATAAAGACCTTGCTCATAGGATTAGCATTAAAGGGCCCTGGCATGTTCCTGTAGAAGAAGGACAGTCTGATTCCTTCCAGATATACTGCAGTGGGGCAGCTCAACACAGGAGAAATAGCATTGGCTTTGGAGTCAGACAGACCTGACTTTAAATTTAAGATCTGTCACTTCCTGGCTGTGTGACCTCAGACAATTCACGTAGGCTCTCTGATCTTCTTCCACAAAAAAAGTGGGATAATAACCATTAGAAAAGGATGTTACAAAAACTAAATGAAATATATAAAATATATGTGCCTGATATATGATGGAAACTTGGCAAATATTAGTGTGATTTTTATTATTGCTATTGAAAATTAACAGAGGAGATATATATTAATATATTTTATATATTTCTATATTTATATACCTATATATGCTTATATACCTATATTTACATATTTATATATGTTTATATGTTAAATATGTATACATATATATTAACATATATTTGTATTATATATTTATATATAAATATCTGTATATGTAGAGGCACATATTTATATATATTTTTGCATATATACATATATACAGAACTATCACCTATGCTCTAGGGTAGTCAACAGATATTAAAACTATTTGAATTTACATTTTTTACTTCATGTGAAGAATCTTTTAAGGACACACACATACATGAAGTTCAGTTTCTAAAGGCAGTAGTGACCAGTATTCATTTAAAATACTTACTGAGATTTTGGCACATAGGTGCTCAGTAAGTGTCAGTTACAATTATTTTTATTTACAAGAATACCTTTCAGGATCATGAGTTCCCAAGTTATCAATCACTCCTTTCCCATGTTCCTCCCTGAAAAAGCTTCTTTTTCTAGAGGCCACATGGGCCAGAGAAAACCTAGAGACAGGCAGGACTCAAAAGCCATTGGTTTAATGCTGGGTTCTTAATCACAAAATCACAGCACTTCAGAACTTGGCAGGTGAGAGACTGAAATATGTAGAGGTTATATGACTTGACCAAGGTCATGGAGAAACCCCACTTCTCATCAAGTCCTCCCCTGTATCCTCAGCTAT
>PVKM010024172.1:0-20691 GCA_004027735.1 Carollia perspicillata
CAATTCTGGTTGTTTATACAAAGAAATTCAAAACTCTAATTTGAAGAAACATATGTATTCTTACATTCATTGTAGTGTTATTTACAATAGCCAATATATGGAAGTGGCTCAAGTGTCCATCTATAGACAACTGGATAAAGGAGAAGTGGGGCATATATACAATGGAATTGCCCACAAAAAAGAATAAAATCTTGCCACCTGCAACAACATAGATAGGCCTCCTAGAGGATAGTATGTTAAGTGAAATAAGTCAGAGAGAGAAAAACAAATATCATATGATTCCACTTATGTGTGGAATCTAAAAAAACAAAATAATTAAATAAATAAGACAAAAACAAACATAGATACAGAGAACATTCTGGTGGTTGTCAAACAGGAGAGGGTTGGTGAGTGGGTATCAAAGGAGAAGGGATTAAGATATGCAAATTATCAGCTATAAAAACCATCATGGGATGTAAAATACAGCATAGGAAATATAGTCAATAATATTGTAATAACTAAGTATGGTGTCATGTGGGTACTAGACTTGTGGTGACAATTTCTTAAGTCATATAAATGTCTAACCACTATGTTGTACACTTGAAACTAACATAATACTGTATGCTAACTGTAATACAATACAAATATATTATTAAAAAGAAAAAATGAAAAACTGATTAAATTTTCAGAATACAACCAAATTTAAACCCTTTGGAATACTCTTGCTTTAAAGGAAATGTAACAGCCAGTTTTGGGTAATACAGGGAAAACAACTTGGCCATGTGATATCCATAAAAATATAGAAAAAACCAGAAGTCCTTTCTTCAAAAGGGAACTAGAAATAGAAAAGGGAACAGAAATATTTTAGGATGATGATGTCCACACTGGGAAGTCCACAAACACAGCCTAATACCAAAGACAAAAGCCAGTTTGCCAGTATCCAAATTGTGACCTAAGAGTAGAGAATGCATTGTAGCAGGGATGGGAAGACACGCTACTTAGCAGAAGGCTCATTTGGAGGACAAAATGCATATACCAGAGAGTAGATCTAATCAAAAGCTGTAAAAAGGGAAAGGGAGAAGACAATTCCTAGTGGACTGTAAGCAAATTATGGTTGAATTGGTGAGATAGGTTCACAGAAAAATCATTGCAGTTTTATAAGAGGTACCACCCATGCCTTAAGGGAATAAAATAATTAATCAAAGGGAGTAACTGAACCAACTTGGGACTGGAGGGATTTGGGATAGATTATTATCCAGAAGAGCAAAAAAAAAAAAAGATAAGGGCAATATCTGTGGAAGGATTTAAGGACCAAATGGGATTATTTATAGCCACACAAAACCAACCCAGCAAATTCTACCTAATTAATTTATCCATTTAGAGTTTGATTGTTTATTGCAGGCAACAAATATAAATACATGCATATAAATAAACATATAATATATGGTATGCATATAAATAAACATAATCCCTATCTTTAATGTTATTAATGCACTACTCCTTATCTATGTACTGTTGTTATAATTGTTATGAAAATAATGCCTATCACCATTCTTTATTCTAGAATACAAGGTTGGGCTTACAGTTGTTGAGTATGCAAAACACAAAATTTATTCTTGTATTATTATTTATCAATCATTCTATTATTCTCCATATGAAAAACCTTAAACCTCCTTTTGCCCCACCCTGTTTGTGTATATGTACACATATATGTGCACATATATGCAAATTTCTTTACACCATAGTAAAAAATAAGTGAGTACAGTGCCTGCGTAAGCTATACTTTTAACATGGTGGACTGAACTAAAGGGAAAAAGCAATGAAGAAGGCATGTACGCACAGAGTAATCAGTAGAAGGAGAAATATTTTGATTTTACCCTTGGGTGGAGGCACTGAATAGTGAATGTCAAATATATTCTAGTAAAAATATAATCACCTGCAATATTTGTTCTTCGAATACCCCTGAGAGCAGAATTTTCAGCACTGAATTGGCAGCTGCAATTGCTAAGCCATGACGGACAAGTTAGGCCGCCATCCAATGCCATGTTTTGGTTGTGCTCAGTGGTTGCTTTGGTCAGAACACTCTTCATTAATTTTTAAAAGCCACATAGGGGCTTGGCATTTAAAACCTCTTAGAACAGCACACTATTTAGCTGGAATGATATAAACTGGAACAAAATGCAGCCACTCTTCCTGGCTGCCTTGGTATTGGCTCATTGGATTCAACGGTTCAGCGACTCATATCTGAACAGTATGAAACTTTATCACGAAAAGTTTTATTCTGCTTTAAACCTGCAGATGAAAAGTAATTTAGTTCATATGCTGCAGTGATGCACATCAAAACTTGTAATATTTTTATTAATTGCTGAAAGCAGACAGGATTTCAGAAGCACAAAAGTGCAAGTACAGAACTACAGAAAACATAATAAATCTAAAAACTCTGGAAAAATGCCCAGGATTTTGGAAGTGAAGGGTCTGCTTATACATAATTTTATAAATGTAATTTTCCTGGTGCAAAATCAGTACAAGTAGTTTAAAAATTTTTAAATTCTTTGGCATAAACTAAAGTTTCTTAGTTCAAATCTTGACATTAAGCACCTTTTAACTTACTCTTCACTCAGAGTGAAACCTAATTTTATTCCTCTTCAGCTAATGTTCCTACCTACTGTCATTTTGGACACAATTTCATTTCAGTCCCTAAGGTCTTCTTGCATAACAAGTGAGCACTTTTCTAAATAGCTAAGATCTAAGGCACTATATGCCCTGTTTGTAAAAAATAAATAGTACCTAGCACAGTAGTCAGTGTGAAGGACTCAAATAATCATAAAAGAACTGAAATGTCAACCCTGACTTTTAGTGTTCAAAAGAAGGAAAGTGGATAAAAATAAAAACCTTTGTCAAGATAACACTGAGTCAGAGATCATTATATAAATCACACACACACCAATTGACATAATTAAAGTGCTGATGGTTTTCCATCAGTTCAGGGATGGTAACAGTAACATCCAGCAACACACTGTAAAGTGTCACTGTGTGACTCAAGGACTTAGTTATATTTGCAGAATTACACATCAAGAAGTGACAAATTGTTAGTTGTTTCTAGATGATCTCGACTTATTTACCCAGTTTAAACAAATGAGAGTTTTTACAGCAAGAATTCTATTTGACTCAGTGTTTACAGGGTTGGCTGGGTGTTTTCTTTCTGACTCTGAAGCACAGTCACATCACTTCCATCCAAAATGGTTAACTGTGTGTTGAAAGTCTTCACAAGAATCATTTGAGCAACGTGTTAAATTATTAGTTAGGTCCAGTGCTTGGAGGTTTGATTCGGGAGGCTGGATGTTTCCAATATGTTAACGAAATGATTCCAATATGGGTCATTTGTAACCCACACTTGAAACAGTCTAGAATTTTAGGTTTACAAGTGAGCCACTGCTTCATACCATTAGGATGTAAAAACAAAGAAAACAAATGTTGATGAGGACGTGGAGAAACTGAAACCCTTGTACCTTGCTGGTGAGAATGTGAAATGGTACAGCTCATATAAAAAACAGTATGATGGCTCCTTAAAAAAATTTAAATAGAATTACCAAATGGTCTAGCATTTACACTTTTAGGTATGTATTCATAAGAATTGACAGCAGAGTCTTGAAGAGATATCTGAACACATGTGTTCATAGCAGCATGACTCACGAAAGCCAAATTGTGAAAGCAACCCAGTGTCCATCGACAATGGAACAGATGATTGTACAAGCGAATCTTAAAAATATTATCTAGTCCTAAAAAGAAAGAAGATCCTGGCACATGCTAAAACTTGCATGAAATGTGGAGACATTATACTAAGTGAAACAGCCACATAAATAGGCAAATACTATGTAATTCCACTGCAATTATATATGGTACTTAGAGTAGTCTAATTGATAGACACAGAAGGTAGAATGGTGGTTGCCAGGGGATGGTTGGGAGGGGATGGGGAGTTGTTTTTTATTGGATATAGAGTTTCAGTTTCATAGATCAAAAGAGTTTTGGAGACTGGTTGCACAATCGCTTGAATATATTTAACACTAATGAGCTCTACACTTAAAAGTGGTTAAGACAGTGAATTTTATGTTACATTGGCTGTGAAGGAAAAGCAAGATGGTCAGCAGTTGCAAGGAGAACTGAGATTAAAAAAAAGATTTCTGTCTTTGAATGGAAGAGTCTCAAAAAAGACCGCAAACTGAAGGAAAGAACTCAATGAAGAGGGAACTGTTGATGATGCAAGGGAATTAAGTACATGTGAAATATATTTGTATTTCACAAGTAAAACTTGACACCTGGTAGGCTCTCAAGAACCTGGGTCCTTCCATGTATACTTTGCACAAGAAGGTGAATCAGGTAAAATGTCTGAGGGACTCTAATTTTCCGTATTTCCAAGATGTAAGTGAAATTGGGTGGGGAATCATGGTCAAAAGTCTTCCCTACTTATCCGACAGGAGCTATGTTAACATTGAAATGTTGAATATTCTCTTACTGCCAAATGTAGGAGGAGGTTCAATTCATTGTTCTTTTTTAAAAAGACTTTATTTATTTATCTTTAGAGGGGAAGGGAAGGAGAGAGGGAGAGAAATATCAATGTATGGTTGCCTCTCCTGCATCCCCTGCTGAGAACTGGCCTGCAACCCAGGCATGTGCCCTGACTGGGAATCGAACCGCAGTTGTTTGGTTCACAGGCCCATGCTCAATCTGCTGAGCTACACCAGCCAGGGCTCAATTCATTGTTCTTGCATTGCACACTCCTATTTATAAAATGAGTCAATGATATTGATTCTATGAACAAAATGTGACTGGTATTTAAAAACATAATAATCCTGGCAATCACTGATGAGGATAAAGAATATGAATTTCAATAATGGGACATACATTCAATTACATGTCCTTCAGAGTTTAGAAATATTTGCATATTGAAACTTCCAGATCCTGCCATTCTCTTTTGGCAAATGGAACAATCTAGCTCTTAGGCTTGTCTGGGCTTTGAGGAAGCAAGGTCACCTGGTGATGAGGTGCTGCTCTGCTCACACAATGCAAGACCACAAATCCCTTTAGGAATCTGAGTGTCCAGCCTCCTAGCTTCATAGAGAAAAGTCTAAAGCAGTCCCTACACCTAGAGCATCACGGAAACACTGAAAGCAGACGCTATTTCAAATGTGGCACATATTTTCACTAAAAATTTCAAAACATGCTTGGCACAGGGCTGAGGGAGGGGGATTCGAAAGGTAGCAATTCAGATATTTCAAGATTACAAATAAACCTACTCTTACATGTACTTAAATCATTCAAACCATGCATATATCTTATTCCCATTATAATTTGCTTCACTTAATTTGTCATAGCTTACAAGTAGTTGATCTACCCTCTTATACTTAATGAAACAAAAACAAAAACAAACCAACTTGTCAGTTGTTGTTTGAAGTGAGATGTCCCAATGAGTCTAGTGAATCATATAGAGGACTAAAATTTCCTGACAGCTTTGTTGGTCTTTGCAAAAAGTCTCAACTCTCCTCCTTTCTATTACTAGAGAGGAATCTGACATACGGTCCTTGTGCTGCTTAATTACACATTTCTTTTCCACTTCAGTTAACATATTTCACTTATTTGTCATTTCCCATATTTTAGCTAAAATTATGCCATTTTCTTCCTTTCAGTTTGACTGATAGCATGAATCTTGATTGCCAGGGGAAAAAATGATTCAGTCCTCTGAAGAAAGAATGAGGATCTAATCAACAAAAATCCTGAAAGAACCTGACATTCTCTTCAGGGGATGATTGGCTGCCCATGAACAGGAGCATGTGTGGGAAACTTCCTTAAGTCTCTGTTATTTGATTAACTTGTAAAGGCTAAGATCAAGTGACAAATTCAATTATACACTCAAATTATATTTCTAAATTGGCTTAATTTTTTAAAGTGATGAATGAACCTTAGGGGAAACATTTCATTACAGTACGAACAAGCAGAAATCAATCCAACCATTAATACAATGTCTGTGCACAGAAACTTCTCTATTTTTTTTGGATTTGGTGGATAAGCTTAATGAAGAGGGATATCTGGCTTCAGGTCAACTGTGGTGTTTAGGTGTTTACTTTCTAGGAAGAGAAAGCTGTTCAGAATATAAAGGAGAAAAAAATGAGCGTGTCCTTGGAAAAGTAATAAAAGTCCTCCTGGGCTGATTTTACCCTGGTAAAACAAACCATAAATAAAGAAAACTACTTGTCTACAGATTGTCTCTAAAAGTACAGAATTTGCTCATGACCGCCTGGTAGGTGAAGTTTAGGAAAAAAGTCATTGCTGATTGCAAAAGACATTTCTGAGTTAGATTCTAATACAGTCACATAGTGATAAGTAATATATTGCTAAACATTTGCCCCCTCTGGAGATTTAATGTACTATAGTCAAAAAAAAAAAAAAAGAGACAGAGAAATGCTCTCCATGTATTTTCCTATAAAAGTCTGAAACATTGTCAACACTTGAATACAGTAAATTCCAGTTTTATGGAATAGATTGAGGCCAAGATTGTTACATTAAAATTGATTTTTACAGAAAATGGAAATTAGCAATTTGTACTAAGATTGTTATTCAATGAAAAAAATAGTCTGACTAATGATAGATGATTAAAGCATACTACTATTTCTCCATTTTCCTTTTATATTGTTAAACTGGCACACATGAAAAGTCAATGAAATAGTATTTCAACTCATAAGTATTATTTAAATCTTTACTAGTCAGTCACTTTTATTTATCAAACCTAGTATATTAAATTGAGCTTCCACTCTATTATCAAATGTTATAGATTGCAGATTATTTTTTATTTCTCAGATTTTACCTGCAAAATTTAAATGATTTAAATTGACTCAGAGAGAGAGAACTTCGTAACCAGCTACCCTGTAGTTACAAAAACAGACACAGATCCGACCATTAATATGACACCTGTGCACACAAATTTTCCTATTTTTTTGGATTAGCTGGATAAGTTTAATGAAGAGAAATATCTGTTTTCAGGTCAACTGTGGTGTTTAGACATGTTTGGACATTTTTCGAGTTTTCTGCCTAAAAGTCACTTTTGAATACTTACTTTCTGCCAGGACATGTTGCAAATGAGGGAAACAGTGCCTCAGAGAAGTTAAACCTACATGCACAATCATACAGCATTTTGGGGTTTGAGAGCTAGACTGTAGAGTTGCAGCATTTGTGCATTTCCGTGGGTGGTGGAGGGGCCTAATATATGGAAGATGGTTTGACTTTGGGTGGTGGGCACATAGTGCAATAAACATACTGGTCTTGTATCACAGAAATGTATACTTGAAACCTATACGATGCTGTTAATCCATGTCACCCCGATAAATTTAATAAAAAAAACAATGAGGAAAAAGTTGTACACAAATGTTTTATAGCTGCATCATTCACAGTAGCCGAAAATGAGAACACCTAAATATTCATCAGCTGATAATCGGATAAATAAATGTGAGGCATTCATACAGTAAAACTTATTTGACAATAAAAATGAATGAAATACTGATGCATCCTACAAGATGGATGGACCTTGAAATATTATTCCAAGTCAATGAAGTTAGTAAGAAAAAATTACATATTGTTAAAATTGCACTTACATACAATTTTTAGAATAAGCAAGTCTATAGAGATAGAAAGTAGACTTAGGTTCCTAGGGGCTGGGAAGGGCAGGGACGAAGTGTGGCTGCTCATGGGTACAGGGCTTCTTTCTGGAGGGAAAAAATGTTCTGAACTTAGATTATAATGGTTGTACAACTGTGATCATACTAAAAATCATGGAATTGTATTCTTTACATGGATAAATTATATGGTATGTGAGTTATATCTCAACATGATGTTAAAAAAGCCAATTCAGTTAAAAATGTCAGCACGATCCCATGCTTCTTCGTTTTACAATATTAAGTAGGGGGACCCTTAGAGATGAAATCATGTAACTCAGAGATCACTTGCTAATCTGCATAAGAATCACACCTCTACTCTTAACAGAATTCTGAGAGACCAGCATTCCTCCTCATTCCTCTTTATTCTGTTGATATATAGGAAAGAAAATCCAAGATTGATCTTCCTTGAAGAGAGGAAGCAGAGTGCCCCACCAAAGGCCAGAACAGAAGCATGCTCAAGTCTCATACTTATGAACCCCCAGAACACACTATTAATTCATAGAAACAGGCCTTTAACTGTGGAATACCAGACATCTTGGTGGAAGAAATGCACTTTTTAATAAAATGTGGCTGAGTAATGCTATTTCTTTCAAAGGAATTTCCAAGGAAGGGTTATACATACTTTAAATATATGTCTATTGATTTAAATTCTTATTATTATTACTGCACTGATCATCAGTGTCACTCTGAAGTTTTTTTAGAAAGTTTTGATTCTTTCTCTCAAATAGTGGAAATAACTAATTCCTTGGTGATGAATTTTATTTTTGATATATGGCACAAGTTATTTGAAATCATAGCAAATGACGATGACCAGTAATCACATTAAATAATATTACTGGGGTTCTGAAATCAATATCTATCTGGCTTCTACAAAAGAAGAATTTTAAATTATTTTGAGTAATTGCTGTGTAATTCATTTGACATTTTACATATAGTCAGTGGATATCAACGATTGCCTTAGGCACTGGGAAAATGTATTACGATGTAAGATGACATTAATGAAGAGAAGAGTAATGGATATTTACTTCCACTGCGAATTATTAAATTATTTTACATGATTTACCTCAAAAAATCCTTAGAAAAACTTTGCAAGATTTTTAAAAATCTCATTTTAATAGAATGTGATAAAATCATACTGATAGTTAGAAATAATTATACCATCATTCTGAACAATTCTTTTTAATCAAGGTGTCATCTTACACTACAATTTTAAGACAATACAAGTTTAGGTTCACCTATACATATATGATGGTATTCATTCATTTGTCATATTACAAATATTTATTATAAGCCTATTATGAGCCAGGCAGTGTTCTAGGTGCTGGGAATAATAGAGTGGAAAACAAAAGCATACAAAAGTCACTGCCCTCATGGAGTTTATTCCCTAGTGGGGAAAATGACTGCAAATAAGATAAATTAGCAAACTATATTGTATGTGATACAGTCTAATGACATAATAGAGTAAAGGAAAGCAAGAGGTGAGGAGAAAGCCATGTGGGATACTCAGGGAAGAGAGTTCTAGGCAGACGGCACAGTCAGCACTAAGCTCTAAGACTGGAGTATTCTTGGCACATTCCAGAAGTAGTCAGAGAGATATCAGGGACCAGATGAAGAAGACCTAGACATGAATGGAATTTGGCTTTAACTAAGTGACATGGGAAGCCATTGTAGGCTTTTTAAAAAGAGGACTGATGTGATAAAACTGTATAGTTTGAGAGGATCACAGTGTGGCTTGGTTCAGACCTAGGTGTGACAAGCACATGATCCCTATCAACTTATCTCATTCCTTTTTGACCATACAGATATTCTCAGACATGGCACTTTTAGTGTTCCTTGTGACACATCTTGGACCCGGGTATCTCTCACTTTGCCCATTCATAAAGCTCTCCCAAGCTTCTTTGGGTGCTGCTGGAGAGAGTATATAAAAGGTTATCTAGAAATGTAAGGAGCCTAAGGTGGAAATTACCCTGTAACTCCTACATCTGATAGATGCAGTAGATATGGGTGAAGTGAGAGGAGTGTCCATTACCTAAAAATTATGCCCTGAATCTTGAGCCCTGATCACAAAGCAAGATGAGATCTTAATTACATAGGTCTCCTAATTCTTTTAGCATCTTCTGTTATCTCTGTATGTGTGTCTTAGTAATTTTTATTTGCCAACGGACTTCCAATTTCTGGTGTCAGAGCCTATTACCAGGAAAAGAAACACCAAACAAAAAACTTTGTCAAGCTGGTAGCAAAACATAAGCAATAGCCCCTAAAAGAGCCTTACCTGTAGACATCCCTCTTATTCTAGGGGCAGATGTGTACTCGAATTATTTCAGGTTGCTCCTCCAGCAACCATGCTCTGATATGTGGCACTAGAACAATAGGGTCAACCAGAATATCACAGTTATATTTTCCCTTTAGTTTGTGCATGTTAGCGAGGGGAGGAAGTGTGAGGAAGACCGAAGAGAGAGAGGAAAGGTAACCAGGTGTCGGGTTTGTGATGTTTGGTGTCAGCAGTGACAAGGGGCAAGGGTTGATTGGGATGATCTGTAGTCAGGATAGGCCACTAGGAATACACAGGGTGACCTGATTCTCTGAACGGATGTCCCCCAGTGACTCCTACCTGGTCATGCTGCTGGCTGCCTTGGGTGGGGGCTGCCAATGGTATACAAACAGCCTGCTTTCAGAGGGGAACAGTTAAAACCCTAAGCCCAGGCGTTTTCTGGATTCTTTTCAGATCTGCCTACAGAGTAATTGATGGTGGTGGTGTGGAGGGGTGGGAGTTGGGGGCTCATGGCAATAGTTCTGCAGCTCTGGCAGGACAGGGAGGGTTGAGGGGATGGCAACATGAAGCTTACAGGGCAGAGTGAGACAGAGCAACCGGGTGGTGGAGAAACCTTTTCAAATTTCATTTTCCACCCCACCACCTTCCTGAAAGAGGTGGGCAAGCATCCATCTTTGGGGTGGCAGCCATGTGACCCCCACCCTCAAACCTTGTCACACCTTGTTCTATAGTGCAGAGGGCAACTCGACAGCCAATTCTCATTCTCAGCAGCTACACACTGGGGAAAGTTAAGTGTGATCTGGCTGGGAGAAGAGAAAATGGAAAATGCCCATCCTCTTGAGGGTTTCAGGATCAAAAGCCATGAAGCGTAATAAAACAAAATCTACTTTTTCACAGAATTTTCAGGAAGTGGATGGCATTAATAGTGTTGAACTGCCTAATGAATTCTGTAGCCTGGTGCTCAGCACTCTGAATCGTTCTGTCTTCTCATTCATTGTTCCTGGATGGCTGGCAATGCTTCCCTGACATGCATAAGCGCCGTCTGCCACCACTGGGCTCCAGCTCTCCTGGCTTAAGCGAGGAGGCTCCTATTACTCAGTCAGGCATACCTGCTTCCTGCTTCAGAGCCTCTGTCTCTTGGAAATAGCCTGTCAGGTCCCACCTGCTTCATGAAGCTGCTAGTCCCCCGAGAGTGGGCCCCCCACTCTGATCTCCTGTCAGTTGCTGGAAACCCAGAAGGGAAAAGTCTTTCCAATCTGCCAGAAATTGCTTTTGTGATATCAAGGCTTGCCTCAGGGAACCACAATATACTATAGTCAGATGAAAATTAGATTTGTAAGTACACCACTTCTCTGGGCGGCTTGCAAAACTTCTCATTTGTAGAGAGGGCTGCAAGGGCTTTAAATATATGGCCATTAATAAGCAGGATTCTGCCTAACATAAATGTTGTTTTCCTGTATGAGGCAGGTGTGGAGAAAGCCCCAGAATAGACAAAAGGCTTTTTACCAGTAAAAAAGTGAAAGTCAAACTTCCACATCAGCTGCAAGCATGAAGTAGATTATAGCAGATGCAATTAATTGCCATTACATTTATTGGAACCTTGAAAACAATTAGCCAGGGTCCTAGTTGATATGACAGATTCATTAATCATTTAATATATTTCTGCAAATTGACTTATCAATCAAAGAGCTACCTCTGGTTGAATAACTCATGACTGTGCTTATGGCTCTACTCAGAACTCTGGGCTGATTTTTAAAGGGAAGCAAGAGGCTTTAACCTAATATAGATCCCCCAGTTTCAGTAGATATATAGATTACATCTCAATCTCTTGAAGTTAGAGTCAGTACAGCAATAGAAAAGGCTCATAAAGCAGCCACTTAAAAGGGCTGGGCACAATTTGTTAGGGTCAGGTATGCATTCAGGGGAAGAAATTACCTTGACAGCAAGGACATATTTAGGAAAATGTCCTGAGGACACTACAGCTGGGCTTCAGGAAGAGCTAGGCCTGTCCACGACAGTTTTAAAGGTACTAAATAAGCAAATAGAAATATAAACTACTCAGGGTCACTAACTCATTCTCCCTGCACCTCAGACAGATAACCAGACAACATATTGAATCCTTACACCATCGTGAGCAGCAGCATAATGATGTTTTGGGTGAGGATGGGCTGCTGGTACCACGGTAGCCCCATAAGATCAACGTGGAGATGAAAAAATCCTATCACCTCGTGACGCCGCGGGCATCACAAAGTCCTAGGGCAATGCATTACTCGTGTGTCTGTGGTGATGTTGGTATAAACAAACCTACTGTTCTTCCAGCCATAGGAAAGTACGGCACATACAATTATGAATAGTGCATATATTCATAGTGCATAATAGTGCAATCCTTGATAAGAAGGGTTATTACATACCTTGATATACCTTCGCCTACCTCCCCTTACCTTCCTTTCTCTCTCATGATCACCATACTGTTATCCGTGTCTATAAGTTTTCTTTTTCTCTGCTTAATTCTTTCAACTTTCTCACCCAGCCCCCTCAAGCCCCCTTCCCTCTGACAGCTATCAGTCTGTTCTCAGTGCCTATTCATCTATTTCTATTTTCTTTATTAGATTCCACATATAAGGGAAATCGTATGGTACTCATCTTTCTCTAACTGGCTTATTTCACTTAGCATAATGCTCTCCAGGTCCTACCAAACTATTGCAAAAGGTAAGATTTCCTTTTCTTTTAACACCTGAGTAGTATTCCACCATGTAAATGTACCACAGAGGTGTAATGTTTACTCTGTGTAGTTTGAGAGGGGGGAGGCAAAATTCTTATTTATTGTAAAAGTTTGCCTCCCAGCCCTTTACACAAAGGAAATCTCATGCCCCTTTCAGGTGACAGCTTTTTCAATATTCACAAAGGCCATCCTAATAGCATCTCAAGGATGTTAAGTTTTTTCCATAAACTCTGTTCTAGCTTTTACTAATTTTGAGCCTTCATAAACACCATCTCCATTAGGTGTTCAAAATTGTGGATTTAACGGTTCATGTTAAGATTTTACTCTGACTCTGAAAAGCTTATTTGTCTTTTTTCCCCCTTCAAAAAATCTTCTCTTTTTTAGCTTTTGAAAATCAGCACATAATTTGCCTATTTCTGGGCTTCCAATACCTATATCTTTGTAACTCCCCAAATGCTGCTGATAGAATCTCAGTAATCTTATTCACAAAGTTTTTCAGTACCCCAGGATGCAATTTTTAGCAAAAGATTCAAATCCGTGTAGAGTTGCTGGGTACTCCTCTTTTTCCACTTAGGATTAAGTTCTCTCTTAATCAATGTTCTCTCTGCTCACGTCAATCCATGACAAACAAAACAAAACAAAAGATAAGAACAAGAAAATAGCTGGGAATGTCTGCATTCACTATGTCATCTGATATCATTGTCAACTATCTTAAGAGCAGATTTATTCTCTCATGTTTGTACCTTGTTCTGAACATATCAGGAAAAAACATTTTAATTTGTCTATTTTTCAAAGGCCTCAACTTGCTCCACTGAAGAGTAACTGAAGGACTTTCTTTTACATGTATTTCTTTTCAATGAGAACTCACAGAAAACTCTCTGCACCTAGCTTCATTCATCTACTTAGTTAATGCTTCCCGGTATTTATCAAGTTTGTCTTTGTATTATCAGGTTTTGTTCTCTGGATCACCTAATTTCTTTCTGAGCAATATTCCTCTTAAGGGCTTTTGGCCATTGGCTCATATTTATCTTTTAGTAGAAACTTCTTTAAGAGCAGAGATTTGTAACTAAATCAAGCATGTCTTCCCATGGCTATTATAAATATTAAGATAATATTATCATACTCACAGAGCTTTCATTTTACTTTTAATTGGTTCTTCTTGGGTGGTCAGAATTAAGTGCAGATAATACCCCTGATCCCACTGCCTCTTCCTCCCTCCTTGAACATTCCTCTGTGGAAACTAATTGGATGATTCAGAAGGCCACAGCTATGGGCAGCTGGTGACTGGCAGCTTCATCACGACAACATGCCCGCTCATGCATCACATCTGTCTCGCGTAGAGAGATGAAACATTTTTGGTGAAACTAAAATCACCCAGGTGACTCTGCATCCATACAGCCCTGATTTGGCGCCCTGCAACTTCTGGGTTTTCCTGAAACTAAAATCACATTTGAAAGGGGAGAGATTTCAGACTGTCGATGAGATTCAGGAAAATACAATGGGGCAGCTGATGGCGATTGAAAGAACTGTGTGAGGTCCCAAGGTGCCTACTTTGAAGGGGACTGAGGCATCACTGTCCTATGTACAATGTTTCTTGTATCTTGTATCTTCTCAATAAATGTCTCTGTTTTTCATATTACATGGCTGGATACCTTCTAGACAGACCTCATATTTTTATGACATGCACTCTTTCTTAGCGCTCTGTTATAATTTGGGGGAGAACAGTTAGCTTTTCATTGCCATAAATTATAAGTCATTCTGATCAATCTTAGGCATGCCTAATGCTACCGTGAGTGTTTAGCTAATTATGGATAAGAGAAAAGGAAGCAAAGGGACTTGGACATTGAGCTTAATAAATGGGGAGCATGAACTTGTTTGGTTAGCCGGGAAGCTACAGGGGATTACTGCACTGCTCCACCAAGAGGATTAACACTATTCTCTTCCCCACTCTGGTACCAATTATTTGGGGACATAGGGGAGGGGCTTGACAAAACAGGCCTGTCAATGTAACTAGGGGACAAACCTGTCAAAAGCCCATGGAAATGTGGGAAGTTAATTGGTTCTTTTGATAAAGCACCTGGTCCATCCCACACCCAATATAATCCTAGGGAAGCAAAGCAACTCTCTCTCTCTCTTTCTCACTTGATGACCCATACGTGCCTGTTCTCTCCATGGCCATGTGGCCCTTGCAGCCGCATGCCCCATGGCTGTGAGGACTCCACACACTGGTTCTAGGAAAGAGCCTGAATGCAACAGCACAGCAATGGACTGAAGTTTGAAATATGAGCTAAGCAGGCCAGATGCTGGACTGGACTGTGTTTTAATATGGAGCAGAAACTCCGGTTGGTTGCCTTAATTCTAGCCTTACTGAAGACAAGGTTGGCCCTTTTCCAAGGTGATTTGAATAGAGATAGGTCTTTGGAAAGTCAGGAGGGAAACTCCCTCAATTTTACATCATCAATAAAGTTTGCCACAGAGTCCATCCGTGAGAGTCTCAGGAAATTCTTTCTCTCATGACACTGCAAGAACTCCACTTCCACCAATAACACTAAGAGATTATATTTGTAACCTTGTATTTACATGTCAGTTTACACTGTTTATTTAATTTCCATAAGTTGGAATACAGATACTGTATTTACGGCATTTATGACCAGTGCTCTTTATTTCTTCTTTCTACAATCTTTTCTGATTTTTACTAAAATTTGTTAGGAAGTTCCTAATATGGTGTCTGCTATATAGGATTATCGAAGGATTATTTTTATCCTTCCATAAAAATAGGATTATTTTTATAAATGTTTGAATGGATATATTATTAATTTTTATGATTCAATTTCTGACACATTTCTCACTGGTTTTACATCAGGGAGGGGCCATATATTTCTCTCTCAGATTCTTTTCAATGCTTTCGTGAGTCTTGTCTCACAACATTCCGTTTGTCATTATAAATGCTTTTGGGCCATGCTCATGATCTACACCAATGTTTTCTAGGAATGCCCATTTTGGTGTCTGCAATCATGGTTTAGGAAAACAAATACCGCTCTCTAGCATCACATGCATAGTCAGTTCTTGATATTTCCTTATTTGTATTTGTTTATTTATTATTTACTTCCAGAGAAAATAATTTCAAGGGGTAGAGATAAAAATCACATGTTCTCCAAAGCTTTTTAATTTCCTACATGACATTGGATTTACTAAGCATGCATCTAGATCTCTTCTGGCCTATTTCACACTCCCCCACAAACTATCACACATAAATATTTGTTAGTGAAGATTATACTGCTTGGCACATTCTCAGTTGTATGTCAAATTTGTATTCTGGCAAGATAGCTTCTCTCCTGGAAGACATGTCGGAGCTGTAGGTTTGCTTCCCTAGTCCTTAGTTAGAGGACCAATCCTCAGGCCCGAGTCTTATGCTGCTGGGTCTAACAACTGTTTCCACACACTTCTCAGGGCTGCCAGTTTTTGCATTGTACAATCTTCTAGCTGTTTTTCCTCTTGCTTACAGTATCACAATATAAAATACAGTTGAATGCATACATAATGTAGTTATTAAAGCACCACATGAAAATTAAAGAAATGTGAGGATAAAGTAACCCAACACAACAGCAGGATTTTCTGCTACACAAAGTCATCATTGGCAAACAACTGTCAAAGTTCCCTAAGAAAAAAAAAAAAAGAATAGTTAGGAAGTCATCAGTGCTGGTTGTTCAATGATTATGCTGATTTTTTGAGATCTGATTTACTGAGGTCTGGAAGAAATTTTCCCATACAGTATGTTTTTCCTTCTTTATTTTTTTTTTCAGTGACTTTTACTTTGAAGACTGTGTATCTACCTTGGACGACTCCCACAGTAAACCCATCAGAGGCAGTCTTCAGGGATCGCTGGTTTTTTCCAGATAGCAGTTTTTGTCATTTGGAGACAATACATTTGTGAAAGGTTTATACTTTCCTGAAAGACACAGAACTGGCTGACTCTGAATTTAAATACACTCAATCAAATGATGGAAACAAGCAGTAATGTCCTTTTCTTGCATGCAACATTTACTCTATTCGGAACATGAGCTCAAGATGACTTCTAAGCCCACAGAGCTTATTTTTAATATGTTTTTAAATAAAAATGTTATGATGTGAGCAAAGCAGTGAGCCAGATTTAACTTCATGAAACCATACATTTAAGGAGTGTATTTGATTTGGAAAATTACCCACATAGCATTGAAATAATCTCACTGTATTTTCAATGCCATGTTTGCATTTTTAATGACTGAAGGGACTCTGACAGATTTGGGGGCACAGAGATATAATGCCTAATGTCAGGGCATTTGTGCTGTCAGTTTGCCTTTTAGAATTTTACATGCTGCTGCTCCCAAAGAGCTAATAAGCACCATCAGTGGGACAGGAAGAGGACAATGCCGGCACTAAGGCAGGTGGCCCTGGAGTGTCATGGATACCAAGCTGGAAAGAAGCGTCAAGAGTCGCTGTCTTCTCCCCCCTCCATGATTTTTTTTTTTTGCCACAAATTGCCTTTTTCTGACACTTTACTTAAACTCTGTCATAAAGAAGCTCCATTGTGAAAAAAAAATATTGGCAAGAATTTGCTGGCTGTTCATGTTAGCCAGATTTGAGGTTCATGAAGACTTGCTAATAATAGTTCAAGTCAACCCAAATAATATTTTGTTGTGTCTTCAGTCCTTGAAGTGCCATGATGACATTCTCCGAAAGTTGCCTTTCCATATTTATGATTTATAATTGGAGTTTGCATAAAATTCAAAACATAGTGTAAAGAAGATAAATATTTGGAAATGATTCTAAAGCAGTTTAGAATGTTTGTGTGTCTGATTTTGATATTTTATGCCATTTTCATTATGTACATTTAGTATATAGACAAACCTGTGCCTATAGCAGTACTTGCACTTATGTATATCTGTCAGTTAAATACAACTCAATTTCAAACTATTCTCTCAAGAGGAATGTTTTAAAAATATGCAGAGATCAAATTGTATGTCCAAGGTCTCTGAACCACCATAGATGTCCTATGTGGGCTCATTGTAGGTCCAGAAGTCAGTTTGGGATGGAAGGACAGAGCTAATCCCTCCCAATATCCCAAACCTCTGTGACATTTTTATTAAGATAAGTTCTATTGGGTTATGTAATAATTCTGATAAATATATAAAACTAAATGATTGGTCCTTTTGGCAGAACTGGTGATGGCCAAAAGCAATTCCAAAAGCTTCTAGAATCTTAATGTCATAAATACAAAAACCCAAATTTGGAAATAACACAAAGAAAAGCAACCTGTGTCCAGGTACATTACTGCTGTTCAGAATGAGAAAACCTTGTTTACATTTACTGTCATGGGGCTTTTCTTTGCCCTGAGAAACTGTTATTATTCAGTGTTACATAGGTGAGGGGTCCTAATTAACTGGTTGTACCTACTTACTTCTCTATTTCCTTAATACATAATTTTACTATTTCTTTTAAAATTTTTATTATATTGTCTATCTTATAAAACTGTCTCAAATTTTTAGTAGACAGAAAAAAGTCATAAATAAATACATGCCTAACTTATCTTCTGACTCCTTGCCAACAACATAAATGAAACTCTTATGGACAAATGTGTGAGGTTAAGCAGCTCAAAGAAAGAAAGTCATGGTCAATAAATTGTTCCTAAGAAATACTTTATAGGATCACATAGCTTAATGTCCTTTCTCACAGTTACAGTATTGTGACAGAAATGAGCAAAGAAAAAAAAATGATAAACCTTATATTAAAAAAGCACAAAATTTCAAACTTGTGGCCCATTCTTTTTCAATATGCATATAGTCTGATTTATATATCCTTAGTTTTATCAAGCAAGGTTTTTTTTCTATGTTAAAAATTCTAGATGACAGTTCTCTATGAGTAAAGAAAATAATTTACAATAAGATTAGTTTAGAAAGCTTTATAAGACTTAGTCTCCACAGTCTCAAAATTCTAAAACATTATTTTAAATTGTTCTAATTTTAGTACAGTCGAACCTCGGTTCTCAAACATTTCCCATCTCAAACAGTTCAGTTCTCAAATAGCTTTCTGGAACAAATTAAGTTTGAGAACTGAGGCTTCACTGTACCATAGTTACAGATGAAGAAAGTGAGGAATCCTACAGGAAGAGCATGATGTATACTCTTTTTGGGGGGACTGCAAGGAAAGCACTCTCATATTCTGCTGTCTGAGGATGAGAAATGAACTTTGTGTTAGGGCATCCAGTTTTTTTAGGTGCATTTTTCTCTTTGTTTCTGTCAGGTATTTTATGTGTTGCTTGTTCTCAATACTGTAAGCCAGTTTCTAGGTAAATGTCACTGAGCTGACTTATAATTATTTTGGGGGGTAACCTTTAAATTTTTGGTCATTGATGGCTGCTATCATTTAGTTTAATTATCAGGTCATCTTTGAAGAAGCCTGGTAAAAATAAAATTATGCCATTCATTTGCAAATGAAGGTCCAAGTCAGTTGTGGGAATTCACAAGGGGCCACACTGTGGTTTGAACATAAAGTCTTCTATCTTGTGATTACAATTTCATCTCTCACTAATGGCAAATCTCTTGCTTTTAGCAGGCAGTTACTAATGTAACTCAATACCTTGTTTTTTTAAAATAAATTTTTATTGTTGTTCAAGTATAGTTTTCTGCCTTTCCCCCCACCTCTCCCCAGCACCCCAGCCCTCCTCACCACCCCAGTCCTCCCCGCCTTCCTCCCCCATTTCTACACCCCCTTGTTGTTGTCCATATGTTCTTTATAATTGTTCCTGTAAACCCTTCACCCTTTCCCCCCATCATCCCCTCCCCTCTCCCTTCCGATCACTGTCAGCCTGTTCTCAATTTCAATATCTTTAGCTATACTTTCCTTGCTTGTTCATTTTGTTGATTAGCAATACCTTGGGCTTTATTAGTGAGATTCTGAGTAAACAAAAGTAATACTAAATGCTTCAGAGAGAAGTATATTTTGAAATGGTCTTTCCCACATCTTGGTGAGATCCTATCAAGATATTTAATGCATGGGTTATTTTCACTTGTGACTTTTATGATTTTGCCTGATTTTTCATCTAAATCCCATAATATTCACCCATAGAACAATGATTAGAGAACTCACCTAAAGAATGAAAATAAGTTATTGTGAATATTAGTAATGAGATGCATTGGAAGTCATCAAAATGTGAAATTAGGAATATATAGATAAATCATCTTTATAAACATATATTTCTTTGAGTATCTGCTATGAGCAAAGAATTCTGCTAGATTTCACAGCCTACTTAACTTGCACAGTGCAAGAAAAAGAACATAATTTGAACTCCATTTGGTTTTAGACATCATACCAATAAAACTGTACTTTATCAACATTGTTGATCTTTATTAATTTTTTGCAGCATTTTTGGTTGTGAGAACAATATTTTTTGCATATTAAATTGAGTTCTTTTTCTAGCAATGTAAAGTTCAAGATGTCTTGCCCTGAGAACTGTTTTAATTTTCAAAACGTGACCATTTTTCCATCTCTACGTAAGATTTTTTTATACCACTGGACCTGGCCCATTACAGACTGGAGATTCTACGTGCCATAACCAGTCCCCGCAGGCAGAGGCAACAGAGGAGGGGAGAAAGGGCACAGAGGGAGTACACTGGGACTCAGCAACATGGAAAGCTGCTCCTTCAGAGGAAACATTTCACCACCTGTCAACTGTGAAGAATATTAACAGAGTGAATAATTACATATTCATCCAAGCCTGAAAAAGCAGCACACATTTCCTCTTCCCTCTCTGTAAGAGCAGATATAGGTTGAAGCATTAATTTTGATATACTGAAAAAAAATTGACCACAGTTACAAATAGAGCGGATAAAAAGATCTGAGCACAGTGCAGAATATTCCAGGTTTGGGAGGACAATATTAATACCCAACACTTACTGAGAGTTCAAAATAAGCCAGATACTGTTCTAAATATTTGCTTAGTGTTGCTGACTCATATTATTCTCCCCCAAACTTTA